>BSUD01000274.1:724722-861792 GCA_033239045.1 Fagopyrum esculentum
ATATATATATATATATATATATATATATATATATATATATATATATATATATATATATATATATATATATATATATATATATATACAGGTACGGTGTTGTTATATAGTATGAAACGTAAGTGGAGATGCAAGATGTGTATGAATAAGTTGATTCGGAATATATATATATGTATATATATAGGATACATATAAGTACTTATGTACTTTTGATTACGGAGGATTTATAAGAGCGGGTGTGAGCCTATTTAAGAAAAGGTATGCCGAGAACATAAATATACGTATATATAGTTCTTGAAATAAAAGTATACTTATGAGTTGAGTTGGTGAAATTATAAAATATGAGAATTTATATATGTACCTAAATACCTAGGAGTTTCGGAATTTTTATATAATTGGAGGGAAAGTTAATATGCACGAAAGTATATATATATATATATATATATATATATATATATATATATATATATATATATATATAGTTATATAGTTTTATAAGATTAGATAATACCGAGAATGAAATAATGCGATTCTAAATGACGAATGGACGAGATTAATTTTATAACCCTAGTAAACTGTTTTGGAAGTGATCTTAGATTAGAAAAGTGTTCCAAAAGAAATATTAGAGGTCAAGAAGTGACCGGAGATTTTTCTACACTAAGGGTAAAACGGTCTTTTACCGTATGAGAATCGTTCTTTCCGTAATTCCTTCGCATGAGGTTGGACATAGAGATGTGAGTTTGATACACATGCCTTCATTGACAGGCACTTGAGTTACACGAGTACGGACTATCTGAAGAGTGTTAGAGTGTTTTGACTCAGGTAAGTCCTTGCGACTTACTTAGCCAGTTTCTGAGTGTTAGTTGAGTGATAGTAGTGGTGTGTGCTATTGCGTGATATAATAATAATAACTTGCTAGGACGACTGTTATTATTACGTTTAAGGCCCAAGTGTATGTATAACGGGCCGTGACATCACTGCCCAGCTCTGACAGGAGACTGGGAGGTTCTCTATACCCAGACCATGCAGGTACAAGGTGAGATGCATCGGATCCATTCCTGATGGTTACACGGGGGCGGAGGCGAGGTTTGGGAATCCCTCGTGTCACAAAATAAGTATCACTAGAGTGAACGAGTAAATTAAAGCAAGATAATAAAACGGACTTGTTTGAAAGCATGATGAGTGTTTATGTTTATCTGAGTGTGTTTGTGCTGCTATTATTCTGCTAATATTTAGATAACTAGCTAACGGTTCTTCTTCTTGTTGTTTTAGATTTACCGCAGGTTAGGTCAGTAGCTGAGTGATCCGGAAGTAGTGGTCAGTCGGGTCTCCGTACTCCTTAGAGCGGGGTTGGGGTTGTTTTGTCTTTTATTTCTTTTGGTTAAGACAGTTGTTCTTTTCTTTTGTTTAAGTACTTTAGGCTGCTAGACAATGTTGCATTCATTACTCTAAAAACATGGTTTTTATGAATTTCGGTTTCTTTATTTGTGTCTTGTTGCAAGATCCTAGTAATGTTGTTGTCAAACTGAGGTCGGGACCCATTGTGAGGTCCTAACCAGTAATACTCCGATTTCTGAGAATTCGGGGTGTTACATTATTCTATTTTTTTGTGTTACAGTTTTACAGGGAACAACTTAAACTGTGGAGGAAATTCTTCTCATCTATGTGCATCTAGTAGCAGCAGTTCGGGTTAGATTGACTTAAGTTTGTGCTCATCTTTTATCACATATTGGACCCAACAAAGTGTGAACTGACCAATTATCACCTCATCTGCTAACATGATCTTCACATAAATCGAAGTTTGGTATAATCTTTGGATATCATTGGAGGAGTTGTTGGCGTACTTTTGATTGTTGTCTTGATGAGCTTTGTGTATAACTTCTCCCTTCTTATGCTAATGCTGCCTATCCTTGATTCGATAACATATATTTCATTTGAAACTAAATTGTTTGTACATCTTGTGGTATGTTTGTTGATCAACTCAAGCATCATCATGAAACCTAATTCACGTCAAGCATGAGTACAATCTATTGCAATAAGATTGCAACTTCTACATGAAACTGTTTTTTTTTTCCACCAAAGGCATTTCTGTTCCTTCTTTTCTTACCTAATAGAGATAAAACCGGAGAGCCTATTTTGGACTAGCCTACAAGAAAACGAATTGCTGTAGGCACTACTCGTCGATTGGCTTACCTTCATGGCCACTGCAACCCCAAGATCATCCACCGTGATGCCAAGGCTGCTAACGTGTTACTAGATGAAGATTTTGAGGCAGTTGTTGGCAATTTTTTCTTGGCAAAGTTGGTTGATGTAGGAAAAACCAATGTGACTACACAAGTACGCGGGACGATGGGAGACATTCCACCTGAGTACCTTTCCACTGGAAAGTCATCAGAGAAGACAGATGTGATTATGCTTCTTGAACTAGTAACAAGTCAGCATGCAATTGACTTCTCACGCATGGAAGAAGAAGATGACGTTGAAAATCCAATCCAGAGAGTCCACCTAAACACACAAAGAAGTCGAAAATTCGCTTGTGATAATGTGTATTTAACCTTAACGATAATTTCAATGACACTCTGGTTAAGAGTGTCACAATTCTGCAGACATTGGAGAATTTTGTCGTTATTAAAAGTTTTCATTATAGTCGGACAATTAAAGAAGAGTTGTTTAGTAGATTTTGTATGATTACCAAAAACACTTGCATCACCACCAGGACTTTTTGTGCATCAAGAGTAGCTTTAATCGAAAGTCCAAGCAAAGAAATTTCTTAATCTTAGGCATAATATTCAAGTCCCAAATCCAAGTTTTATCTTGTGTAACACCAACTTTATTTTTGGATCAAATCAATAGTTGTCTTTGTGGAGAACCAACCATAATCATTGTTAGCCCAATAGATTTTATCATGAATATCATTTATTGGTAAAACATAATTTTTAATTTTATCAATGATATAGCATGAAAGAATGGTCTGAATTTGATTGAGAAAATGGGTATTCCATTTCAAGTTAGTAATAGTTCGCTACTAGGATATTCTCATTAATTAAAGGATCATTTGTTCTTAATTTCAATAAAGGTTCATCATAAATCCAACAATCTTTCCAAGATTTAATAGTATTTTCATCACTAACTCTTCACTTGACACCCACATAATTTCCTTCTTAAGTTTCATAAGTTTGTTCCATTGCCAAGAAGATGAGGAGTGATATTGATAGTCCTATAAACAAATAAGAGGATGAGGAGTGACATTGATGAGGAGTGACATTGGATATAGTATCCATATACTCAATTAGGACGTACCTTTTATCATGTTGGATAATCATAATTGTTTTGTTCATCATTTGGTATTCCTTCCATAGGAGGCATAGGCCTCTCGAGTATCCAGTTTACCAAAGAAACCATATATATAAGTAGAAAATATTTTGAAAAATTTCAAACAAATCGAATAATCTATATACTTTACTAAAGTACATTACACTAATGCTGATGTGGCGCCTCCATGTTTTTTTTTCCGGATTAAATCTTTTATTAAATCACAAATTAAGCAAATAAATCTTTTTTTACTAAGGAAATATCTAAAAAATATAAAACTAACCAACAATTTATTTGCTTACATGTTTGATCACGATTTTTTTTATATAATTTATATATAAATCGTAACAAGATGGATTAGTTGCAACTAACAAATTAAATTAATTTTAAACAAATATCTAATCGGTTTAATTATTTACAATCAATAAATATATACTCGGTTGCAACTAAAATATAATTTTTATTTTTTATCGTTGTTTTATGTATTTTAAGTCGAAACTATTAAGATTGCGTCTGATAACCTTATCCCAAATTCTAATTGATTTATTTTATTCGGTAAGATTCGTCTCATTTCTTTCTCATCTATATACTTACTAAAATAGACGACATAAAGCTAACGTGGCGTTTTCACATTTTTTTCGGATTTAATCTTTTTACTAAATTACAAATTAAGCCATAACTGAAAGTCTCATAAACTGAGAAAAAGTACAATCATAACTGAATGGCCGATAAAAGAAACTGCACCCCATCCTAAGGAGTACGACACCCTGGCTGTCCACTACCATCTGGATCACTCGGCATCTGCTCTAACATGTGGCAAGTCTAAACAACGATAAACAATTAGCTAACTAATCAAATATAAGTAGAAAGATAAATAGCACAAACACACAGAAGAAGAATATAAATATTCAACATGCTTGCACACAATCCTCTTATTATCTGATAACTTATGTGATTCACATTATCCGGTTTTAAAAGTTGTAGCACGGGAAATCTTAAGATTCTCGCCCCCGTTCCTTATCCAACTAGTGATAGTTTGGCACACCTCCACCGGTGGCGTCCCCGCAAACCAAGTATGGACTAGATCCGAAGGAAACCCCCAGCGCCCTCGAGCTAACTAAGTAGAATGCTACCGCACATTACTCTAAGGCCAGATATGTAAGTCGGTCGATGATTACTATGAAATACACTAGTGCACACATCATTCACACACCACTGTCATCATTCACACACATATCTGAAAACTAGCTAAGTAAGCTGAAAGGACTTACCTAAAATAGATCTCGACTCTCTAATTTGCAAATTGATCTGTAACTGTAGGAATTCAGTAGCCTATCAAAGAAAGCAAGTGTGTCAGCATACTTTCTAGGTAATTAGAAGTCTAAAACTTCTAAGATAGTAGATCCTATTAGAACAGAATTTAATACAGTACCAATTTATGGTAAAATGACTATTTTACCCTTGGTCCCGAAACTTCTAAAAATTCCATAATTCATGCCTAAACTCTTATTTGAGACTAAAAAGTAATATTCTAACTCCTAGAGACGGGTTTAGTTACTAACTGGCAATTTACCCATTTTTCTATTTTCCGAAAGATCATTAAGGTCCAACTTCGGCTTCAAATATGAAATTCGAATAAACTTATAAAAATTCCGAAATAATTCTCTAAATCATCTATGGTAACCCATCTACTCCTAGGAGCAAGAATTTCTCAAAACTGTTCAACCATCATTTTTATAAAAATTCCCAAAGTTGGTTACAACATTTGCATTTCCTATACTTATAATGCCTAGAATGCGAGCTAACGGTTTTATACCGATTGTTGTAGTTGATGTGCAGGTTAGGATGTGGCCGAGTGATCCGGAGGAGTGGGCAGCCGGGGTTCCGTACATCTTAGGTTGTTTGGGTTTGGAGTCCTTGTGTTGTATTTATTGTATATTTTTGATGTTGTTGTAAGGACGGCTGATGTCTTTCCTTTCCTTTATTTCCGGGTTTCATAACATTGCATAAAAATGTATTTCGGTTTTGGCCTTTATTTGTGCCTTTTTGCAAGATCCGGTGAAATTGTTGTCAGGCTAAGGGTCGGGACCCATTGTGAGGTCTCCGCCCGTAGCATCCCGAGTCCCGCGGATTCGGGGTGTTACACATCCCTCCTGCATCGCTTCCTGGGCTGCGCTGCTCCTCTTGATGGGCTCCAAGGCAAACGGTGTAGAGGTGAGACACGTACAAAGTGGCCCTACTAAGAAGGGCAAGGCTGGACGACTTGGGTTGAGGCAAGGAATCACAAAGTGAGCTGAAGCAAAGGGTAGGAAAGGAGTGGTGTGGTTTTGTCAAGGCTTGTTACAGTCTTGTCAAAACGAGTCAAGGCTTCGTCAAGCCCATGCATGGCCTTGTCACGATCTTGTCATGGTCTCGTCATAACCCGTCATGGTCTCGTCTTGGTCTCGTCACGACTTTGTCAAAGACAAGTCATGTTATAAACTAGGGTTTGAATAAGGTTTGCTATAAACATCTTATCATTTTATGTGAAATGATATTACATAAAGTGATAAAATTTTGAGATATTGTGTCCAATTAGATAGACAGCTAAGGATCAAAAGATCGAAATCCGGTTGTAACACCCCAAATTCTGAGAGATCGGGGAGCTACTGGTTAGGACCTCATCCCTTGATCTATATGATTATGGAGAGAACCACCTAGCAAGAAGAGAAATCAAGAAGCAAGGAGAAGGAAAGACATGAACATGCATAAAGACTTCAACTACTAGGAGAAGAAGAAATGACATGATCGAGAAGAAGAAGAGACTAAGTCATTTTAGAATTCTTCGTACTACAAGATTGAGGGTGCATGAAAGTCTACTCAACCATGCACATTTCCGTAAAAGGACAAGATTCATTGATCACATGCACAAGAACAAGCTCGTCCATGCGCATCTTTCAACTCAACCATGGAAGGAAGAAGAAAGCACCAACCATTCACCTACACATCTTCTAACTAAACCATGCAAGGACGTAGAGGGTTCTAACCCCATGTATCCCTTATCGATGCAAGCATGCATGAACATAGAGAATGGCAGGTTCACTCTTTCCTTTTCGTTTCAACCATGCAGAAGCATAGGGAACCCGAAGATCACACTTCACCCGATTCAACTGAAAGTATCTCCGGACCAGCCCCGGTTCACACATGCATTGCTCTCCGATCTCCCATGCGTGTGTACGACCTTCTTGGAGCGAGCCAACCATGCATCGTACCCAGTTCGGTCCATTCATGCAAACTCCCTTTTCGGTCCGAACTGCACGACGCATTTTATACATCCATGAAGACCGGACCACCCATGCAAGCTTACCTAACCCTCCATGCACTCGTGATGATTGGCCCATACACGCTATTTTAAATCCACCATAAACCCATGGAGAATGGTCCGAATCTTGTGGCCAATTTTGGGTCAAAGATATTATATTTTCTGTCCAAGAAAACTTCTTTAATTATGGGTTAGTTTTTGACCTTTTGATTGTTAATTTTCAGCTCATATTTCTTTTAATTATTTTACAAATAGTTTAAGTCTTCTAATAGATAAGTTTAAAGATCGATTGAGAGAATCAAGTATATCTTTTACAAGATATATTTGATTGATCCTATGTAATATTATCTTAGAGTAGATTGAGAGAATCATGTATATCTCTTACAATATATATTTGATTGATGTTAGAGGATCCTATTAATATTATCTTAGAGTACATTGAGAGAATCATGTATATCTTTTACAAGCTATATTTGATTGATGATCCTATGTAATATTATGTTAGAGTAGATTGAGAGAATCATGTATATCTTTTACAAGATATATGTGATTGATGTTAGAAGATCCTATGTAATATTATCTTACAGTAGATTGAGAGAATAATGTATATCTTTTATAAAATATATTTGATTGATGTTAGAAGATCCTATGTAATATTATCTTAGAGTAGATTGAGAGAATGATATATATATATATATATATATATATATATATATATATATATATATATATATATATATATATATATATTTTACAAGATATATTTGATTGATCTTATGTAATATTATCTTAGAGGAGATTGAGAGAATCATGTATATCTTTTACAAGATATATTTGATTAATGTTAGAAGATCCAATGTAATATTATCTTAGTCTTTTACATGATATATTTTATTGATATTAGAAGATTTGGGATGCTATCATGTACTCACGCCTCTCCTACATATATAGGATACCCGGCGCCTGTTATCTCTTCGTCTTCATCCTCCTCAATTCGGAGCAGATTCAAGTCGGCCGACATAAGAAAAACAAGAACAAGCGGCGTCGATCACAAGTTAATAGTACAAATCCCTTGTAAATGTCGTGCGTGTCGGTTATGGGCCGCCGGATACCGGCGGTGATCTAATCAGGTTCCGTCTGGAGGTTTGGAGGGTAGGTCGAAGTGGTTCCGGGTCGGATCTTGATGGGAGATTTTATCGATTTCCCAGTGATTTCGCTTTCGCCTGCCGAGTGTTGATCGATTGGGAGGAATAGTGATGAAGAGGAGGTAGAAGAAGCGGATAATGAGGGACCGTTACGAGGGGCTTTAACGCTTCCATGTATTTCTTGGAAGAGGCTTTACTTATTAGGTGTGTTGTGTTGCTTATCTTCTCCTGGTTTCATTAATCTTTTGTGCTGCGTGATCCGTACTGTGATTTTGATTGAATATTGTGAAATTTACCGAACAATTTGGTCTCCAGAAGGCGAATCTTGATGTTGTTTCGTTATATGAAATAATTTACTATTTTGAATGTATTTTGTGAGAGGAGTGTATGCGCAAGATGGTTTCTTGTCTTGAAGTTCCTTCCCTGCAAATCCACATATGATTCTTGTGACATTCATATATTGATGCTTTCTTTGGAAGCACTTTGTTCAATTCTAATTGTTTCTGATATGAAAACAACATCAAGAAAATTTGTAAATTTCACATTATTCGATCAAAATCATAGTTAGAAATTCAAATCGATCACACACCACAAAAAATTAATGAAAACAGGAGAAGATGCAAAGCAACGCATCTCGAAGGTAAAGCCTCTTCCAAGGAATCCATGGAAGCTTTAAAGCCCTCTCTTAGCGGTCCCTCATTCTCCGCTTCTTCTTCCTCCTCTTCATCACTGTTCTTGCCAATGGATGAAGACTCGGCAGGCGAAGGGTGAAATCATATGTGGATTTCCTTCGGAAATCGATAAAAGCTGCAATCAAGATCCGACCCCGATCCACTTTGACCTACCTCCTCCAAACCTCCAGCCAGAACTAAGATCAGACTATAGCACAGACACACACTACATTTACAGGGTTTTTTTTTACTATTACCTTGTGATGTAAGTGATATTTTGATAACCCCTGCATCATTGCCTTGCCTATCTCCATTGTTTAAATCAATAGTTTGGTTACTTTTTTCGTTTTTTTCTTTGTAAAAAATGGGGTTGTTCAGCATATAATTGATATTTCTTCGTTTGTACCTCTTTTTATGTCTTTTCCATGATTATTTGTTTTTTTTTCTTCCACAAGGTGTACACAATATCAAGTTCTTTTTTATTCATTTATTCATTATAATTATCTTCAGTGGTGAACTTCCATCTTCACTTGGAAATCTTACTAATCACGAGTATTTGTAAGACTTTTGTGCAATAATCTTAATTCATATATGGCATTTGCTCATCCAGCTCTGCGCCAATCATAAACACTATTGCCTTATTTTATTTACTTATTTGTGCAAGCAGGATTTTGAGTAACAACAATCTCTCCGGGACAATTCCATACTCACTTTCAGACCTTGCCAATTTGATCAATCTGTATGTGAACATGCTCTTAGGACACCAACATTTATAGTTCTATGTTTGAGCCTCTTTTATATTTGATCAGTCTTTCATGCTCTTAGGCTTAAGTGGAATGGATTAACAAGTACCTGCTCAGACTTCCATTTAATTTGATGTTGCTTGTTGTTAATTTAATTTAGATACTGAACTACTTGATCTATTTCCAGTAATTTTTTTTATCACTTTGAGCATGTAGCATAAACGCTGGTATTCCTTGGATCTTAATCTATTTTTTTGTGTTACAGTTTTACAGGGAACAAATTAAACTGTGGAGGAAATTCTTCTCATCTATGTGCATCTAGTAGCAGCAGTTCCGGTTAGATTGACTTAAGTTTGTGCTCATCTTTTATCACATATTGGACCCAACAAAGTGTGAACTGACCAACTATCACCTCATTTGCTAACATGATCTTCACATAAATCGAAGTTTGGTATAATCTTTGGATATCATTGGAGGAGTTGTTGGTGTACTTTTGATTGTTGTCTTGATGAGCTTTGTGTATAACTTCTCCCTTCTTATGCTAATGCTGCCTATCCTTGATTCGATAACATATATTTCATTTGGAACTAAATTGTTTGTACATCTTGTGGTATGTTTGTTGATCAACTCAAGCATCATCATGAAATCTAATTCACGTCAAACATGAGTACAATCTATTGCAATAAGATTGCAACTTCTACATGAAACTGTTTTTTTTTCCACCAAAGGCATTTCTGTTCCTTCTTTTCTTACCTAATAGAGATAAAACTGGAGAGCCTATTTTGGACTGGCCTACAAGAAAACGAATTGCAGTAGGCACTGCTCGTGGATTGGCTTACCTTCATGGCCACTGCAACCCAAAGATCATCCACCGTGATGCCAAGGCTGCTAATGTGTTACTAGATGAAGATTTTGAGGCAGTTGTTGGCAATTTTTGCTTGGCAAAGTTGGTTGATGTAGGAAAAACCAATGTGACTACACAAGTACGCCGGACGATGGGACACATTGCACCTGAGTACCTTTCCACTAGAAAGTCATCAGAGAAGACAGATGTGATTATGCTTCTTGAACTAGTAACAAGTCAGCATGCAATTGACTTCTCACACATGGAAGAAGAAGATGACGTCAAAAATCCAATCCAGATAGTCCACCTAAACACACAAAGAAATCGAAAATCCGCTTGTGATATTGTGTATTTAACCTTAACGATAACTTCAATGACACTCTGGTT
This sequence comes from Fagopyrum esculentum, assembly GCA_033239045.1. Lineage (NCBI taxonomy): Eukaryota > Viridiplantae > Streptophyta > Magnoliopsida > Caryophyllales > Polygonaceae > Fagopyrum > Fagopyrum esculentum. The sequence continues at coordinate 735,123 of BSUD01000274.1, forward strand.
AAGAGTGTCACAATTCTGCAGACATTGGAGAATTTTGTCGTTATTAAAAGTTTTCATTATAGTCGGACAATTAAAGAAGAGTTGTTTAGTAGATTTTGTCTGATTACAAAAAACACTTGCATCACCACCAGGACTTTTTGTGCATCAAAAGTAGCTTTAATCGAAAGTCCAAACAAAGAAATTTCTTAATCTTAGGCATAATATTCAAGTCCCAAATCCAAGTTTTATCTTGTGTAACACCAACTTTATTTTTTTGGATCAAATTTGTAACACCCCAAGTTTCAAACTCGGGGAGCTACTGGTTAGGACCTCACAATGGGTCCCGACCTTGGTTTAACAACAACATTACTTGGATCCTACAACAAGGCACAAATGTACTTAAAACAATTTCAAACCATAATATTTTTACTGTATGAATGTACACATGTGACAGCCTTACAAAACATATACATATACATAACATGCATGCTGTAAGGGAGACTCCCCCGTCCCCATCTAATGAGTACGTAGACCCGGCTGACCATCCGTTCTGGATCACTCTACAACTGTCTATCTCTACAAATCAACAACATGGATAAACTGTTAGCTAACAATCCAAATATAAGCAGAATAAGGATAGCACAAACACTCTCAAGATAACATAAAACAATCATCATGCTGGCACACAAACCGGTTATTATCTGTTCATTAAGTGAGTCACCTTATTCCATTTTACAGTTGTGGCACGAGAAATCTTAAGAGTTCTCGCCTCCGTTCCTTATCCAACTGGGTGTAGGTCTAGCTTACCTCCGCCGGTAGCATCACTACAAACCGAGTGTGGACTAGTCCCTAAAGAAAACCCCCGCGCCCTCAAGCTAACTGAGCAGAATGCCACCGCCCGTTACTCTTAGGCCAACGTATAGGTCGGTATATAAATATTACTAAAATATAATTATGAGCATCTCATTCACACACCACTACCATTATTCATACTCATATCTAGAAGTCAGCTAAGTAAGCCCAAAGGACTTACCTGAATTCAAACATAATCTCGTTATCTCGACTCGGTCTATAACCGTAGGAACTCAACCGCCTGTTATAAAAGGCAAGTGGATCAATATTATATTCCACTTAATTAGATGTCTCTGACTTCTAAGATATTTAACTCTATCATCAGCTAAATTACCAAAATACCCTTATACGGATAAATGACTGTTTTACCCCTGGTCCCGAAACTTTATAAAATTCCATAACAAAGTTCTAAACTATTCTTTGGAACTCAAAACCACACTCAAATCTCAAAGGAAAGTTTTCTAAAGATTTAGAAGAGGTAACTACATTCTTGACTTTCATTAAAAGTCGTCAAGGTCCGACTTTGGCTTAAGATATGAGAACCGAATAAAAATATAAAAAGTCTAACAAAAATCTCTAAGTCTTTTATGCTATGCACTCTATCCATAGTAGTCGGAATTTCCCAAAAATACATAATAATCACTTCAACACAAATTCTCAAAGTCAGTTCCTAAACCAGAAATTCAGACTTAGCCAAAAACTGAGTATTACTTAACTGCTCAACCAGTCCACTTTGGACCTTCATAAATCTAAATCCAACCGTTGGATCAACCCCAACTTTTGATACACCATACTATGCATGAAATTCTATAACATATTAAAAGCTGAACGGTGGATTATGTTTCTAAGATATCCAAACTTAAGCTCAAACATGACTACACAACACAGATAATTTCAGCACTCAACAATATGCCAACTATATCATATCCAAAATTCAAGTCAAACAGAGATCAAACACTTAATCAAAACTATCTCTCAAAACAGCATCACATGCTATTTTTCCCAACACTGAGCACATTTATAAAAACTGTGTGAGGAGTCAACTTTGAGACACCATAACTCTCAAACCGTAGCATGGATTCCTCTAAAATTTTAGTATGATCTACTATACTATATCAACTATAACTTGTCAGAAATTCAAGTCTAACAGAATTTAATAACCCCTCCAAATTTATTCCACAAAACTGCATCTCAAGCAAATTTTCTCAAACTCAGCACACTAAAAAAAACTGCATGAATAGCCAACTTCGGGATACTATAACTCTCACACCGTAACTCCGATTGTTCCCAAATTTTAGTATGATATACTATGCAACACTGACTACAATATATCCGAAATTCATCAAGAAAGGAGGTGTCTAACATACCTAAATCTGGACTCGAAAATGCCTGCTTGTCACTTCATGCACATTCAACAATCCGAGATCCTTCTCGGTATTGCTGTGTTTCTGTACAAGTTTTGCAAGTATCCATCAGAGATCAAAAGCCTAATAAAAATATCTTACAAAACCACATCACATGCTGTTTTGTGAGATAGCCTAACCTAAACATCAACAGGTCGAAACTCCTTAGCAGTAAACAAGGGCTCCTCATCTAGATACAACAACAACTCCTCCGATCGACGTATAGGGAGGATACATATTACACGAAATTCCCTCACGAAACTATTAAGAACTGCAGAGGCTAAGTCCGGCTACCTGTCTGCAGTAAGGAGGACGGAAGTCCGACGCCAATGGGAACTTCGGTGGTGGCCAATATCGACGGCGGAGACAAGAGTAACCGGTTGTCGCTTTCCCCTCACGCAGTCGGTTACAATGCACACAGTGAAGCGGTCGAGGCTGCTTGCGTCGGCGATGAAGGCCTCCGGTAGTGGTTGCTGTCGGCTGAAAGGGCTCGTCTGTACAGAAGACAAAGCGCCATCAGTTCACCACAAGGGCTCTCGGTTTCCACTACAGAGAAGGGAGAGCAACTGTACTTACCCGGCGTCGGAGTGCAGAAGGGAAAAGCGAGGCTGGCAACGGCTCTCCTACCAGAGAGGACGATACCCCTGGCATCCTTGTTTGCGGCCGGTGCTGGCGAGATCATGGCGAAGATGAAGACGGTGCTGCTTCACGTCTAGCGAGGGTACTGTTGTGCTCTTGCGTGATTACCCAAAAGAGAGTGGTGAATTAGGTTAGAAGGGTTAATGAGGGTCTATTAGGGTAAAGATAATCAAAAGAGAGGTAATTAGGATAGGGTTAATGACGGTATATTAGGGTAAAGATAATTACGATAGAGATAGTGCCACTATTCACGGGATTGAGGGAGTTTGGAAGATAGGAGAGAGAGAGTGCTTAAGTGTTGCCCAAGGTGACGAGGAGCTGTAGGAAGGAGTTTGTCTTGGGCTGGAGCTTCGGCCTCATTAACAGCCCAGAAGGCCTCGTCTAATTGCCTTGTCACAAGGCCCGGATGGCAAAAAAATGAAGCTGCTTATGAAGTAATGGGCCCACCACGCCTGCTAAAGGAAAACGTAAGGTTGGGCCCGTCAGGCCTACTGAGTGAGAATGGCCCGCTAAGGCCGGCTGAAGGCTGGAAATAAAGAAGGCCCGTGTCCGGTAACGTTGGTTAGACCCGTTAAATGTAACTCGAATCATGTTTCCGAAATTTTTTTTTCCAGATATTACATCAGTTCCCCGTTAAATTATGTTTCGTCCCGAAACTTAGGATAAGGATGATCCTTAAGGTATCGTATAGACATTTGTCTAGTGTATCTAACCACTATATCAAAAATCCCACCGTTCCCCTTTTCTAATAGTAAAAGCATCCATCATTTAATAGACCGTAATTATAACACACATCAAAGAGTAAGCACTCAAGCATGAAAGTAAACAAGTAGTCAAATAATATCGTACAAATACAGGGTCAAGCCCTAATTAGTTGTTCTCAAGGTTACAACTATCTTTTTATAGATTTCAGAAATGTTACGTCTCATATCCATAGTATCTCTGGTAGCCTCGTCGGCTTTTCATAACACCACTGACTCCGAAGTCTCTTCATATACTTGCATCACAAGCGCTTGTTACTATACACTAGAGTGGATACTGGATATCTTCCTAGTATCATCCGGCTCAATAGTCCGATCCTTAAATCTGATGACCTAATCGTGTCGGGTAGGTATCCCTCGAACTGAATCCGAGGACAATTGGGGTTATTCTCCCCAATAGGGTGTGGAATACTAATCCACCAATCACTTTCAAATCTGTTTCCAAGACCACACAAAGGTGTCTTACCTAATTCACTTCTAGATCGCTTGATGAGTTTACTGAGAACAGTTTATCCAACTTTCTTCCTTACTCTCGTTGCAACCCTTACTTCCGGTCGTCCGAAGGGTTCTGACTACGCACTCGGAAACAAAGGTCTTAAACTTCCCCGACTCCTTGATCATGTCTCTTAATAGGACCTAATCATGTTGTTCTTCAATTAAGGAATCATCACCTATACCTTTTTGGTCTTAAACCTGATATAACAATATAATCAACAATCCGATAGTAAAACCGGTTGTCATTTAATAGATCTCTATCATATCCTTAACTCCACCTCATACTCCTTACTCCGCTTCCAAGATCTTAAAGTGACAAAGAATGTGTCCGGAATGACGTACTAGACATAAGGTGATCTAACATCCCAGTCGTTGATCATAACTACTCAAAAGATGATAACACACCATCTACACTAGACTCTTATACCCACTAGGTTTACCGGAACGAGAATATTCCTCTAACGTGTAACACCCCGAATCCGCGGGACTCGGGGCGCTACGGGTTGGGACCTCACAATGGGTCCCGACCCTTAGCTTCACAACAATTTCACCGGATCTTGCAACAAGGCACAAATAAAGGCCAAAACAAAATACATTTTATGCAATGCAATGAAACCCGAAACCATACAAACAAAAGACTTCAGCCGAAATTCAACAGAAAGACCAAATGCCATACACGCAGCATACAATATATAATGAATACTAGACTCAAACACGACTCCAACCAAAACCCAATCCTAAAATGTACGGAACCCCGGCTGCCCACTCTCCCGGATCTCTCGGCCGCATTCCTAACCTGCAAGTCAATCTACAACAATCGGTATAAAACCGTTAGCTAATATTCGAGGCTTTAGAATCAAGGTGAAAGGCTCAAACACAAGTAAATCATCATAAACACACAACATTCTCAAAGCACACAATTCCGGTTTATTATCTTTTTATTATTAAGTCATATCCCGTTCTAATTCAACTTAGTTTTGTGACACGAGACCACCGTGGTCCGCCTCGGTCCCTACTTACCGGCATGGAACGGTACGGATGCCTCCGACCGTCTAACCAGCACGGGCTAGTCGCCAAGAACCTCCTAGACTCTCGCAAGAGCTAGGAAGATGATGTCACCGCCCGTTATCATACACTTGGCCCAAAATAATATAAGGTCGGTGGTCCTATTACCGGTTTAGTTGTTATAAACGTTAAGGAATAAACACACACCACCAAAAACACATCAATGCTAATACAAGAAATACGAGCTAAGTAAGTCCGGAGACTTACCTCATCACCACACTCAACTCACAACACTCTCGCTTCCTTAGGGAGGAAGTCCATAACCTGCTCACAAGAAGATAACTATATCAACAACAACCCACTCACAATAGAAGTCTTAGACTTCTATACAAATGATCTACGCAAGACCATTTGACTCTCAATTCTAGGACCGCATCCTAAAATCCCTCGTGCTCACATCACACTCAACACAAGCTAGAAGTCCTAAGACTTCTAAACCTTCGGATCTCGCAAGATCATAACTCACAACACCACTAGGATACTCTCTTTCGAGTCTCCACAATTTCAACAATCATACAACCTCAACTCGTAGATTCTCACAACCTCAACAGACAACTTAAAGCCATAAACAACCTCACAAGACCCCAATACCACCTCAACCTTAGAATCAACATCAATCCATCAAACAATATCAAATCCTCGAAACTCACCTTAGGTTCAAAGCCACTATTTGACATTCACTCTAAGTTATGCTAGATCCAACCTCGCATGATACTAAAACATAAACATAACTAAATCGAGGAAGAGAATACTCACACGACGTCAAAAGACGGATGCCAAAATTGGACTAGTTAGGCCTTTATCGGGGCGCTTCCGGACCTAAAACCAAAGCTACAAAAATTTAGCTAATACGCTAAATTTGATCGGAATATTTAATATACATAAAACTAAAGAAAACCCGTTTTCAAAAGTCAACGTTAAAACTCGTTAAACCCTTCCGGGGCGAAAATATGAAATCAACCCACTTGGTCGTAAACCCAAAATTACAACTCGAACCATATACCAAATTTTAAATCCGGAATTATATTTTCCGGGCAATATAAAACATTCATGAAAATAAGGGTCATAAACTACGATAAATTTTCTGGGCCAAAACTGTAATTAATTCCACCGAGGATAAAACAGTGATATCTTGAAAAATCTGGGTAAAAACTTCCATTCCAATAAAAATTGGGTCAGATTTGTAATTATCACAAAATACATTTCCCCAAATTTTAAACCTAAAACTCCCTCTTTTACCCGGTAGAAGACGGCACACAGCAACAGGAAAGGTTTGAGGCGGCGGCTGCTGCACAGGCGAGCCCGGTGTGGTCCGGCTCTCCGGCGACACGAGTAGGGAAGGACGGCTGCGCATACAACGTGGCTCCGGGTCGGTGGTGGCAGACGGCGGCAGGAAAGGGGAACCCCGGTGGTGTGATGTTGGCTCGATTTAGAGGAAGACAGAGTGGAGGAAATAGAGGCGACAATGGACCATCTGCTCCGGTGAAGCACGCGAAGGGGGTTCCCTGGTGGCCCGATGCAGCAATGGTGGCAGTGAGGTTGAGAAAGGTTGCCCAGATTGTTTGTTCAGTTCCTGTAGATGAAGAAAGAACAATAACGAGGCTGGAAATGGGTATGGTGTGGAGAGGAACAAACAGAGGTGATGAGAGGTATGGGAAGGGTGAGATTGAAGGCTCGTTGATGCTCGTTGCTGCGTGGACGACGCTAGCGAAGAAGAGAGGAAAGAGATAGAGGACAGTTGAGAGGGATGAGGTTGCACTGCTGAGTGTCCAGAAGATGGCCTCAATCGATGGAGGTGAGGGACGCGAGGGGTCGAGACACAGTAGACAGGTTAGGCACTGCACGGTCGGCGTTGCAGACGCTTGCAGAGGGAGAGGCAACTCATTCAACCATAAGTCGGAAGAGAAATGAGAAGGGTGGTAAAAAAAAATGTAAAACTAAATAATATTAATATTAAAAATAGGAAATCGAGAATCAATAAACTCGATATAAATCACCGGAACTGAATTTTTGGTTCGGAAAACCTTTCCGAAATTTTCCAAAAAAAAAAACTAATATGGCTATAACCGACCGTATCCAAAATAATAATATACTAGGGAAAGATATTTTACGTCGTAAAATACTTTGAATAAAATATTTGAGCTAATAAAATAACGATAAAAAAAATAATAGGAAAAATAAAAATCGATAAAGCTCTTAATAAACTAGGCGTTACATTAGATCCCTTAAAAACAAGTTTCGTCCCGAAACTTGCCACACGCCGAACTTCTCGGTCCTTAAGGCCGAGGTATAAACTCACAACTAGGAAGGCTTAGACAATCTATATACACAACTACTCCAACCACTATTGCGGAAAAAATAAACAAATAAATAAATAAATAAAATAAAATAAAATAACCGGACATAAAACACATTCCCGCACGGGGCACAAAACCACATATAACATCACACAAAAACACAAATAACTTAAGGGAAGAACTAGGTCTAACCCGTCACTTCTTTAGATGCTACTAGCTCAGCGTACAACTCAACCAATGATATTATCCTCCGTCTTTCAGTTAGCCTCATTGGTTCCTCGTTTACCACTAGATCATCATGTTTGACAACATGTCTCGAGTCATGTATGCACTCTCTCGTTTGATACACATGAAACACCGGGTGGCAACGCCAACTTGTAAGTCACTTCTCCAACTTGCACTAAGATCTCAAAAAAGGTCCGATATATTGGAAACTCAACTTCTTTCTCGGGTCTTTCTCAATACAACATTTCCATTATTTTCCCTTTGATTTCTCTATCAAAGAAGATCGAACTTCCAATTTACACTATTGACTTTGGTTCTTGTCAAACCAAACTTTAATGTTTTGTTTTCTTCAATTCTTGAAATAAGTCCCCAATAATGGAGGAAGCACTTCACTTCCCACTGATTCATTAACGAGAGACGTATGCTATTACTTTTACATCGTTCCTCAATACTCAATCAAGACCTTGTCTTGGAGAATCAATTGTCCACTTCAAACCCATAATACCTCAAGGTAAATCGAAACAGTTGCACCAATAAATCCCCCCTTAACTCTAAGCAACTTTATTGTCAATTTTCGTCTCATTCAATACTTCATTTTCATCCGTAGTGGGTTACCATAAAAGGTGTTACACAACTTCTCCCTTCACATGTCTGGTAAAGCTCAGCACTTCTAAGATAACTTGCAACTTCTTTCACATCCTTTGGGGTTGTCATCCCGAGACAACTAACCATACAAATTCTCTCTTCTCGAGAGTAGACCAAAATATCTTATTCGGGCATTAGTAAGCTCATACGGAATAACTACAACTCAGTTGACCCTGGTTGGTCCAGAATGCCGTAATTGCAATATCTCAGTCTCGAATTTTCAACAGTTGACGATCAAATCTTAACGCAATCTTAGAAGAGACTACCGACCCTTGCAACCGATCGAGTAGATCTCCCATTCGTTGTAAGGGATACTTCTCCTCCATTGTCATCTTCCTCAACTTATAGTAAATGATGTATAAACGGAGATAACTGTCTCCCTCCTTGCAAACTAGTGTCCTCTATAATAACTTCAAATCAAGAGTTCAGGACAACGCATGGGTTCTCTATGGCATTTCGCTAATTCTAATGAAATCTTATCACTAAGTTCTTGCAATTCCTCCTTCACTTGCTTCCACAACTCATGTCTCTTCACAAGCGTCATTCCATACGGCGCCTTAGATATCGGAATTGATTCAAGCTTGACCTTAGTGGAAAAATCCACATTTTGATGTATTGGAATCCGTGATATCTCAGGTTTCATCTTTTATCTTCCCGTCACATATCGTAATAACCGACACAATCTTCTCTTATCACTTTACAAGTGGTCATAACACAATTGATCTACCTCGATCTATTGAGGTGACGTATTTAAGACTCGTGTATTGTTCCATCTTTAGCTATGACCGTGTATGTTCTCTATCAAGGGTCTTTCTTCTCTCGAATCCGTATTGTTCCAGATTTTCCACCTAGGAGGCATGCTCGTAATATCCTTTTGAGAACTCATACTTATGTTTTGCTATAAGCGTCCCAACTGTAGGGCGTAATCACGTCTTATAACAAATTGATCTTACCTTCTTCGCTCTCCCGGACATCCCAACATATTTTCTTACACCCTTCTTCAAATAGGCGTAGAAATTTACACTTTATTTTCTTATGCACTCGTCCACCCGACAACCGGATGTTCAAATTCTAAAGCTTTCATATACCTCGCGTATGTCTTGTGTAGACTTTATAGCTTCCAAGCTTCAGTCTTCTCTCACTTGTGTTGGTCACCTTATGCATTTCTTGATAATTTCATGAACAACTTCATAACCGTACCAATATTCCTTTTGGTAAAATTCCCAAACTACAATCACTGAAAGACCCACTCGTAACTCCAACAAGCACTATCATCATAACCCTAAGCTTGTAGCATTGCCCCAATCCGGATTCCTCGTTTCACGTCATAGCCACTATGGCTTTGCCACACGAGTCACAAAAACCTTGACTTAGCTTGGCTCGTGAAAACATGACATCCATAACCTTAGAACAAATGTATCATACCTCCCTTTATATATACCCCATTTCCGCACAACAACTATAGAAGACTCGCCTTCCTCTTCGTCCTTCCAATTTGCTTTACCTTGATACGTGTCGTTTCTCCATATAACAACCCCCATGACCTAAGAATGTCGTACCAGATCGTTACAATTCCTCCACAAGATATGTTACCATGACTTGTTAGAGTCGATAAGATGTTACTTGATTAAAACGTTATTGCTTCCGTTAATACACCTCCTATTACTGACATTCAACCACCACGAATGTCACAGCTCTTGTTCCCCTCTTCATGATCTCACATCCTGGATTACTCTTCCCTCCTACAATCACGAGTATACAACCCGCACAGGTGCGTTCTTGGTTGTCACCGATTAGCTTATAGCTGACCTTCTCCAAGTTCAACAGCTCACCATTCTTCCTACCCTCCATGTTACCATACTCTTAAAGGCTACCCTCTCGGGATACTCTACCTTAAACTTCACTTGCTCCTTTCACTCTTCACGCCCTTCTTTAATTCTTTCTATCTTCCACGTTTCCTTCCACTTCTCTATGATAACTATATCTTCTTTGCCTTGTTGTTTCATATAACTCCCTTTCATAGACTTAACCCGTCTTCGAAATGTTTTGCAAAAGCACTTCTCAAATATTCTGACATTAATTAGCCTCCACTTGCATTCCTCTCGTTGGTATCTTAAATCTTTCAATCCAAGCTCCTTGTTTCCTCTTTAATCTTCTGAAGATCATCATCCTCACACACTTCCTCCTCCTTAGCGTTGCTCCGTCTCAACTCAATGGCTGAAAGTGATTGACTCCACAAAGTAATTATACCATATGAACTTTCACCATGTAGTCCTCCTCGTAACTCTTGTATTTCCAAAGAACTCTCCCGCTTAAGCTCTCGCAAAACTGTCACTTCACTCTCTAGTTCCCCTGCACGCTTAACTTACGGTTCTCGTCAATCTTTCACATTTGTTTGACCACTCTTTTCATCTTGATTCCCATACTTAGGAGCGCCTATTGAAAACTCGTCTTACTTAGATAGCCACTTTTATTCTCAAGCGAGAATTTAGTCCTCTTTACTTGATTCGCGTCTTTAGTTCATCGACACCGCACTTGGAAAAGATCATACATTCGTTGTCTCTAGTTGCTTCATTCACGCTCCACCATTGCTTCCTCATAACCGCTCTCATGTCTTCATGTCGCTTCCCTATTTATATAACTTCCATCTTGATTTCTCTTAATTTGTATTGAGTTTTCTTTTTTTTCTTGGTTGTCCTTCATTTACGTCATCTCTAATCCTCCTCTTTGACATCCTTTTAAAGGAATCCTAGAACGTCATGGTGTTCGTTAACACGAAATGCTCAACTCGATATTTGAGTGTACTTCTCCACGTATGAACGCTATCCCAAGCCAACCACATCGTCCTTAAAGGTGATGCTATTATACTTATCATCTTTTCTATTAGGTCTCGTACTATCTACTACTATATGTAATAAGAATCCACATAAACGACTATATAGGTCCTATGTCCATATCACTACTAATATGCCAAATTCAGAAAATACATTACAACAATACAAGGTTCAAAAGCTAATAAGATCCTATCATACAACATATATAAGCATATATCAAGTCCATCAAGCAACTACAATAAAAAAGATACACATCAATTCTATCATGCATAACTACAAACCTTATATCCATATCTATATATACATATCAAAATCTAATAAGCTAAGCTGCCGAGATCTGAGGAAGGAGTGGTGGTCCGTACATTCTACCCGACTCATGCATGAGATTTTGTAAACGAAAACTCAGAACCCGTGGGGTTCTGTTTATTCCTTATTCGGCCTTTAGAAGATTGCGAGTGCCATTGTTGTCAACCTAGGGCTCTGATACCACTTTTGTAACACCCCGAATCCGCGGGACTCGGGGCGCTACGGGTTGGGACCTCACAATGGGTCCCGACCCTTAGTTTGACAACAATTTCACCGGATCTTGCAACAAGGCACAAATAAAGGCCAAAACAAAATACATTTTATGCAATGCAATGAAACCCGAAACCATACAAACAAAAGACTTCAGCCGAAATTCAACAGAAAGACCAAATGCCATACACGCAACATACAATATATAATGAATACTAGACTCAAACACGACTCCAACCAAAACCCAATCCTAAAATGTACGGAACCCCGGCTGCCCACTCTCCTGGATCTCTCGGCCGCATTCCTAACTTGCAAGTCAATCTACAACAATCGGTATAAAACCGTTAGCTAATATTCGAGGCATTAGAATCAAGGTGAAAGGCTCAAACACAAGTAAATCATCATAAACACACAACATTCTCAAAGCACACAATTCCGGTTTATTATCATTTTATTATTAAGTCATATCCCGTTCTAATTCAACTTAGTTTTGTGACACGAGACAACCGTGGTCCCGCCTTTGTCCCTACTTACCGGCATGGAACGGTACGGATGCCTCCGACCGTCTAACCAGCACGGGCTAGTCGCCAAGAACCTCCTAGACTCTCGCAAGAGCAAGGCAGATGATGTCACCGCCCGTTATCATACACTTGGGCCAAAATAATATAAGGTCGGTGGTCCTATTACCGGTTTAGTTGTTATAAACGATAAGGAATAAACACACACCACCAAACACACATCAATGCTAATACAAGGAATACGAGCTAAGTAAGTCCGGAGACTTACCTCGTCACCACACTCAACTCACAACACTCTCGCTTCCTTATGGAGGAAGTCCATAACCTGCTCACAAGAAGATAACTATATCAACAACAACCCACTCACAATAAAAGTCTTAGACTTCTATACAAATGATCTATGCAAGACCGTTTGACTCTCAATTCTAGGACCGCATCCTAGAATCCCTCGTGCTCACATCACACTCAACACAAGCTAGAAGTCCTAAGACTTCTAAACCTTCAGATCTCGCAAGATCATAACTCACAACACCACTAGGATACTCTCTTTCGAGTCTCCACAATCTCAACAATCATACAACCTCAACTCGTAGATTCTCACAACCTCAACAGACAACTTAAAGCCATAAACAACCTCACAAGACCCCAGTACCACCTCAAGCTTAGAATCAACATCAATCCATCAAACAATATCAAATCCTCGAAACTCACCTTAGGTTCAAAGCCACTATTTGACATTCACTCTAAGTTATGCTAGATCCAACCTAGCATGATACTAAAACATAAACATAACTAAATCGAGGAAGAGAATACTCACACGACGTCAAAAGACGGATGCCGAAATTGGACTAGTTAGGCCTTTATCGGGGCGCTTCCGGACCTAAAACCAATGCTACACAAATTTAGCTAATACGCTAAATTTTGTCGGAATATTTAATATACATAAAACTAAGGAAAACCCGTTTTCAAAAGTCAACATTAAAACTCGTTAAACCCTTCCGGGGCGAAAATATGAAATCAACCCACTTGGTCGTAAACCAGAAATTACAACTCGAACCATAAACCAAATTTTAAATCCGGAATTATATTTTCCGGGCAATATAAACATTCATGAAAATAAGGGTCATAAACTACGATAAATTTTCTGGGCCAAAACTGTAATTAATTCCACCGAGGATAAAACAGTGATATCTTGAAAAATCTGGGTAAAAACTTCCATTCCAATAAAAATTGGGTCAGATTTGTAATTATCACAAAATACATTTCCCCAAATTTTAAACCTAAAACTCCCTCTTTTACCCTGTAGAAGACGGCACACAGCAACAGGAAAGGTTTGAGGCGGCGACTGCTGCACAGGCGAGCCCGGTGTGGTCCGGCTCTCCGGCGACACGAGTCGGGAAGGACGGATGCGCATACAGCGTGGCTCCGGGTCGGTGGTGGCAGACGGCGGCAACAAAGGGGAACCCCGGTAGTGTGATGTTTGCTTGATTTAGAGGAAGACAGAGTGGAGGAAATAGAAGCGACAGTGGACCATCTGCTCCGGTGAAGCACGCGAAGGGGGTTCCCTGGTGGCCCGATGCAGCAATGGTGGCAGTGAGGTTGAGAAAGGTTGCCCAGATTGTTTGTTCAGTTCCTGTAGATGAAGAAAGAACAATAACGAGGCTGGAAATGGGTATGGTGTGGAGAAGAACAAACAGAGGTGATGAGAGGTATGGGAAGGGTGAGATTGAAGGCTCGTTGATGCTCGTTGCTACGTGGACGAAGCTAACGAAGAAGAGAGGAAAGGGATAGAGGATAGTTGAGAGAGATGAGGTTGCACTGCTGAGTGTCCAGAAGATTGCCTCAATCGATGGAGGCGAGGGACGCGAGGGGTCGAGACACAGTAGACAGGTTAGGCACTGCACGGTCGGTGACAACATGAATTATAGTCTATATTTTGGGGTTTGTTTGGACGTTTTATCTTTCATAATCTGCATGTTTGTATTTACATTATGTGATTTTACTACCATTTCATCTACCTTTGCGAGAATCGAGGTCTACACCTAGTTTCGTTGTAATTGTAGGTAATATGGTACGTTTTGCATCAAAAAGGAGCAAAAGGAGTCATGAGTCATTTGGAGCTACAACCAGGGAGCATAGCCATGGATTAAAGATTCACTTTGGACCAGTTTTGAGAGATTTCACATTCAGTTATGACTCACCTCGGTTGACCACAAATTAACCTCGACCGAGGTGATCTACAAGAGCGTCTCGACCGAGGCGAATATCCTGACGCGGCGGGATATATTTTATTCTTGGCTGATATCTTTTATTTTTGGAAGGAGAGATCTTATATTTTTGGGCTGGATTTCTGGAAGGAAGATCATATATTTAGGAGATCTATTTTGGAGATAAGATATAGTTTATTAGGAAATTATCTTTTAAGATATTTCCTATAAAATTATCTTAGAAAGATATTTATTTTAGGAGATAAGATCTATTTTATTAGGAAATTATCTTATAGCTGGAAGGAAGATATTTATTTTAGGAGATATGGATATATTTTATAGGAAATTATCTTTTTAAGATATTTTATCTTTGGAAGATAATTCTCCTATATAAAGGGTTGGATTTTCTACAATTCACCCATCTTCGGATCATCGAAACATCACGCTATACCGTTGATCAGGGTTTACGCAGCAGCATACTCCAATTTGGGAGTTTTCGAACAACCTTTTTGAAGGTTGAAGGAAGATTGAAGTCCATAGCTTTTATAGCTTATTTGAAGGGTTTTGTAAGATTGTCTTCAATTCCCTCAATTGTTGTCTTGTCTTTTTGGATTATTATCCAAGGAACGCTTTGTTGTGATATTTGATTCAGTTATTGAAGTCTTTTCATTAAATTCTTCTTGTTCAAATATTCACCTTCTTCCCATACATTTAATACTTTCATTATGATGATGAGTGGCTAATTTCCTTGTGTGATTCTAGGGTGATTGGCTGAAGGTTGTGGGAAAAACAATGATAGAATAATCTTAGATTCCAGTAGGATCCTGAAAGTTCGAGTCTTTAACCTTAACCCTAAGCATCTCGTTCGGTTGATGAACATCTCGGCCGGGGTGGAATTCTTCTGACCGAGGTGACTTATTTGATCCGTAACTGAGAGTTAAGTGTTAGAGTTTGCTAAATCCTATTCTTATTACACCTTCCTTGTTCAAAGCAAGCTTAGGATGAGACTTACCCGGTAATTCCTTAGTTTGTGTACCAACGATCATAAGTGTAGGTAATAAAGGTTTATCCTTTATTGGGGTTTGAGTGTGCCTCCATCCCATCTTTGTGAGTTAGCCTGAGACTTACCCGGTAAAGGTTGATTCTATTCCCTTAGATGGTGTGTTAGTTTGAGGTTATAGTTCTTTATCTTGATTCCTTGAGACTTACCCGGTAATAGGAGTTACGGTTTAGGATTAGTGTGTAGTGAGACTTACCCGGTGATCTACTCCACTTTAGAAACACCTTCCCCAAGCAAAAATCTCAGCTTTGTCCGCTTATCTATAGATCTTGAGTTGGAACCACATCTAGATGCTTTAATCCCTAGAATTGCATGTTTGCTTTATTGACTTCTTATTCATCTTTGATTGTGTTAATCGCTCTGGTGGTTAGTATTGACATAAGCACACCGTATTGACTTCTTTTCACCGAGTCCCTGTGATCGACCCCTGGAATTTTCTTGCTTTTACTACGATTGACCCGTACACTGCGGGTTCGCATCCTTGTTTTAAGCTTAAGTCTAGGGTTATAAATTTAAAGCTTGCACACACCATTTGGAGCGAACAGTCGGCGTTGCAGACGCTTGCAGAGGGAGAGGCAACTCATTCAACCATAAGTCGGAAGAGAAATGAGAAGGGTGGTAAGAAAAAAAAATGTAAAACTAAATAATATTAATATTAAAAATAGGAAATCGAGAATCAATAAACTCGATATAAATAACCGGAACGGAATTTTTGGTTCGGAAAACCTTTCCGAAATTTTCCAAAAAAAAAACTAATATGGCTATAACCGACCGTATCCAAAATAATAATATACTAGGGAAAGATATTTTACGTCGTAAAATACTTTTAATAAAATATTTGAGCTAATAAAATAACGATAAAAAAATAATAGGAAAAATAAAAATCTATAAAGCTCTCAATAAACTGGGCGTTACATAACGCACAAGTCGTGTCCATTCCAATACAAATTCCCTATACTCCACTCCGAGATTATGCTTTCTTTAAGTACGGTTACTAGGTCGCAACTATACTCTTTTCGCTACTCTTTCTTATGTATCTTTCGACTCAGGATGGTGGTTACACGCTTTGAGCTTTCTGATGCAGACCACGCACAAAACCTTAATAATATCGTTAATTACTTTCTCCCTCCCATGAAAATACGCTCCCGAATACCCTTTAGGTATTAATTCCCAAATTTGTTAATCTGTCGACATGTGACGAAGTTGTCATGTTTCACCGGGATGGTGGTTACACACTTTGATTGAATCTTGTGTAATTTACCGAAAAATTTGGTCTCCAGAAGGCGAATCTTGATGTTGTTTCGTTATATGAAATAATTTACTATTTTGAATGTATTTTGTGAGAGTAGTGTATGCGCAAGAAGGTTTCTTGTCTCGAAATTCCTTCCCTGCAAATCCACATATGATTCTTGTGACATTCATACATTGATGCTTTCTTTGGGAAGCACTTTGTTCAATTCTAATTGTTTCTGATATGAAAACAACATCAAGAAAATTTGTAAATTTCACATTATTCGATCAAAATCATAGTTAGAAATTCAAATCGATCACACACCACAAAAAATTAATGAAAACAGGAGAAGATGCAAAGCAACACATCTAGAAGGTAAAGCCTCTTCCAAGGAATCCATAGAAGCTTTAAAGCCCTCTCTTAGCAGTTGTAACACCCCGAATCCGCGGGACTCGGGGCGCTACGGGCTGGGACCTCACGATGGGTCCCGACCCTTAGCCTGACAACAATTTCACTGGATCTTGCAACAAGGCACAAATAAAGACCAAAATCGAAATACATTTTTATGCAATGTTATGAAACCCGAAAATAAAAGAAAGGAAAGACTTCAGCCGTCCTTACAACAACATCAACATAATATATAATAACAACAACACAGGGACTCCAAAACCCCACTCGACCTAAGATGTACGGAACCCCGGCTGCCCACTCCTCCGGATCACTCGGCCACATCCTATCCTGCACATCAACTACAACAATCGGTATAAAACCGTTAGCTCACATTCTAGGCATTATAAGAATAATATGGCACGAACACACATAGGAACACAAACACACAACATGCTCATAAACATACACATCCGTTACTTATTATCTTTTTAGGTTATTCCATATCTAATTCATTCGTTCAAGTGTGACACGAGAGTCTTATAACTCTCGCCTCTGTCCCCGTGTAACCAACAGGAGTGTGGCGGCGCCCAACCTGTATACCCTAAGGGAGTGATGAAGAAGCCCGCCCGTATACCGTGTATGGCCTGGTCGCAGAGATCCCCCCAGTCTCCCTCGGGAAACTGAGCGGTGATGTCACCGCCCGATAATAATAATAGTAGTAACGATGAGCCAATAATATATATAGTCAAGTAGATCCTAATCCGTTTTCATGCTCAAATGCGATAAACACACACACCACCATAATATATCCAAATAAGGCATAAAAGCGGCTAAGTAAGTCCGAGGACTTACCTCGTCTCAAAGCTAACCGAAACCGATAACACTCTCCGAAAGAATATAACCAAAGTCTGTTCAAGACAAGGCACGATAATCAACAACTACTCACCCAAGCTAGAAGTCCTTAGACTTCTAGTACTATATACTCTTATTAGATCATAGACTCCCATAAACTAGGATACTCTCCTAGCCCTCATAAACTCACGAGATCTAAACTATAACCACATGCTAGAATATTTTCATCCTAACTCCACAATCTCAACAAACACATACTCACAACCTCAACAAAGCTCAAATGATAACATACACACCTCAATCCTTAGAACGTTCAAACCATCCTCAAATCCTCACAAAAATTTCAAAGCCACTACTTGGCATTTCCCTTAAGTTATGCTAGATCCAACCTAGCATGGTACTATTACTAAATAATACTATATCGAGAAAGAGGTACTCACACAAAGTCGATGGAGGAGGACGATCTACGGATGTGGAGAAAGGAGTCGTTGGTCTTTACCGGGCGCTTCCGGACCTAAAACCAAAGCTAAGGAAATTTAGCTTATATGCTAAATTTGATTTTAAATTTATATAATATATAACTCAAAGGTAAAACTCGTTTTTCAAACGTCAACTTTAAAATCCCATAGTTAAAATCCAAGGTTAAAACAATAACAACATTGTCCGGGACAAATATACGATTATATAAATTAAGATGAGTTAAAATCCTTAATCAACTTTCCCGGCACAATATGGTACTCAAGAAACTCGACTAATTTCCAAAATAAGCTTTATGCCAAATCTATGATTTATTTAACAAGGGTAAAAATTGCACATTTCAAAACATAGGGTCAAAACTATAATTATACAAATCCGCAGGGGCATTAAATGCACTTCCAAAAGAGTGGGTCTAATCTGCAAATACAAAACATGGGCACTATTTGTAAATATACCAAAATTCTGTGGCCAAAATTATAAACTGGAAATAAGCCCTTCTTCAACCTTTGATACACGCAGGTCTGCAAATGGGAAGAAGGAAAGAGGGCGGCAGCATAGGCAGGGCAGCTTCTCCGGCTTCGATCCTGGCGGCCGAGCGTGGAGGCAGTGGCTCAAGTCCGGCGGAGCCCAATCAAACAGGGCTATGCAGAGGAGCTCGGTAGATCTGGCGGTGAGCAGCGAGAGAGGGAGATCGGAGGTTGCAGAGAAGAGATGAAAGGAAGGAGGAGCAGGGGATGTCCGGTAGGCTTCGACGGTGGCTCCAATGGCAGCTCTTTCGACGGCGACAGACTCGAGCTCTTCGGCAGCGATACGGGCTTCTTCATGGCGAAGGAGGAAAACAAAGAGGGATAAGCGTTTACAGAGGGGGGGGTTGTAGATGGAAGAACAGTACAGAAGGAACCGAAGGGAAGGAAGTACAGGTGAGGGATGTTGCGTGAGGGTGTTGCTCCGAGAGAAGGAGAAGCAATGGTAAGGTTTGAAGAGATAGCAGCACATAGAGCAGGGGAGGGACGCGTGAGGGGTAGGTTAGGGCTGCAACTAGCTAGGCGGCGGTAGGTTATCTTCACCAGAACACGCAAGGAGAAAGAGAAGGAAAAAAGAAGGAAAATAAATAATATAACTCGATCAAAATGAGTCGGAACGGGACTTTTGAATCGGGAAAAATTCCCGATTTTTCCGAAAAAAATAAACGGATAAACGTACACATAACCATAAATAATAAATTACCCGGAACCTTTCTGCCCCTTTTTCGAAATAAAATAAATATACGGGAATTATTATGAGGATCGAGTATATACTTAAAGTTCGCAAAAATATACTTTGCGACGTATAAATCGATCTCGTAACTAAATTACGAGGTTTAAATAATAATAAAAATACCGTTAACATATTAATATAACATATCCCCGAAACGTAAAATTTACGACTTAAAAATACTCGTGAAACATACATGAGATATTAAAATATATCGATAACAGTTGGGAAAAAAAATATCAAAATCACACCAATAAACGGGGCGTTACAGCCGTCCCTCATTCTCCGCTTCTTCTTCCTCCTCTTCATCACTGTTCTTGCCAATGGATGAAGACTTGGCAGGCGAAGAGTGAAATCATATGTGGATTTCCGTTGGAAATCGATAAAAGCTGCAATCAAGATCCGACCCCGTTCCACTTCGACCTACCTCCTCCAAACCTCCAGCCGGAACTAAGATCAGACTATAACACAGACATGCACTACATTTACAGGGTTTTTTTTTACTATTACCTTGTGATGTAAGTGATATTTTGATAACCCATGCATCATTGCCTTGCCTATCTCCATTTGTTTTTTTTTCTTCCACAAGGTGTACACAATATCAAGTTCTTTTTTATTCATTTATTCATTATAATTATCTTCAGTGGTGAACTTCCATCTTCACTTGGAAATCTTACTAATCACGAGTATTTGTAAGACTTTTGTGCAATAATCTTAATTCATATATGGCATTTGCTCATCCAGCTCTGCGCCAATCATAAACACTATTGCCTTATTTTATTTACTTATTTGTGCAAGCAGGATTTTGAGTAACAACAATCTCTCCGGGACAATTCCATACTCACTTTCAGACCTTGCCAATTTGATCAATCTGTATGTGAACATGCTCTTAGGACACCAACATTTATAGTTCTATGTTTGAGCCTCTTTTATATTTGATCAGTCTTTCATGCTCTTAGGCTTAAGTAGAATGGATTAACAAGTACCTGCTCAGACTTCCATTTAATTTGATGCTGCTTGTTGTTAATTTATTTTAGATACTGAACTACATGATCTATTTCCAGTAAATTTTTTTTATCAGTTTGAGCATGTACCATAAACGCTGGTATTCCTTGGATCTAATTCTATTTTTTTGTGTTACAGTTTTACAGGGAACAACTTAGACCGTGGAGGAAATTCTTCTCATCTATGTGCATCTAGTAGCAGCAGTTCAGGTTAGATTAACTTAAGTTTGTGCTCATCTTTTATCACATATTGGACCCAACAAAGTGTGAACTCACCAACTATCACCTCATCTGCTAACATGATCTTCACATAAATCGAAGTTTGGTATAATCTTTGGATATCATTGGAGGAGTTGTTGGTGTACTTTTGATTGTTGTCTTGATGAGCTTTGTGTATAACTTCAACCTTCTTATGCTAATGTTTCCTATCCTTGATTCGATAACATATATTTCATTTTGAACTAAAATGTTTGTACATCTTGTGGTACGTATGTTGATCAACTCAAGCATCATCATGAAATCTAATTCACGTCAAACATGAGTACAATCTATTGCAATAAGATTGCAACTTCTACATGAAACTGTATTTTTTTCCACCAAAGGCATTTCTGTTCCTTCTTTTCTTACCTAATAGAGATAAAACCGGAGAGCCTATTTTGGACTGGCCTACAAGAAAAAGAATTGCAGTAGGCACTGCTCGTGGATTGGCTTACCTTCATGGCCACTGTAACGCCCCAATTTTTGGCGCGGTTGCGATATTTATTTTATCCGGTTTTTATCGATATTTTAATAATTTAAATATTTTTTACGGCTATTTTCACTTTGTAAATTAAATATGAGTTTATATATTTTTATATTTATGCATATATTCCGTATGTTATTTTTCCGGAAAATATTTCCAATTTAGAGTCTCGTTCCGGTTCGTTTTGATCGAGTTTATTATACTTTCGTTTTACTTTATTTATTTATTTTATTCATATTTCCTTCCCTTTAATTTCTTTTTTTTCTTTTCTTGACCTTTCCTTTTCCCGACTTCTTGATGAAGCCGCCCGTTTGGCTTCTCCCCTGCACGCTACATCTGCAGCTTTCTAGACCTCTTCAAGTTGACCCCTCAACCTATTCATGGCCTTGTCTCCTTCTGTCCATCTCTTCACCTCACCACTCTCACCATCACTCCCATCTACAAGCCGCCCTCCTCCTTGCCTGCTTCTCTATGTCCGGTTCGAATCACCCCGAAACGACCACCAACGCTTCGCTTCCAGCCCTTCCCCTTGCGCCTTCTATCCGAAAGGAGCACCAGGGAGGCAGCTTGTCCTCCTCTTCTCTTCTGTTGTAACCAGGAGCTCCGCCGTCTGCCACCACCGGGCTGGAGCAACCGCCGCCGGAGACCCAGCACAACTGCAACCGGAGGACCCCTCCACTGCTCCGCCTAGCCGTCTGGTTCTCCTTCCCACTCTTCTCTATTCTCTGGTGACGCAAGGAGGCAACCAGCTCCGCCGGGATTTGGGTCGGCTTTGCACCGCCAGCAACGCCAGTTCTCCCCTCCCTCGCCGCCTCTGCTTCGCCTTCACCGGGACCGCCTGCGCGCCCCCTGATCTCTTTCCCTTTTTTTTTCTCCGTTCCCTTCTGTCGCAAGGAGGCAAGCACTGCCGCCAGTGATTGAGCCGCCTCTGTGCCACCGACACCGTCGCTCTTCCCTCCGCCTGCACCGCCGCCGGCCGCCGGCCTTACAACTCTTGCCCCAACAACGGAAGATGGTTTCAGTCGTTCAAAAACCCTTTTGATTATTAAATCGGGACCCCCCTAGTTTGGGTATAATTGCAATTGTTGCCCATGTTTTTATATTTCAGATTTTCACCCTAATCTTTTGGAATGTAACAATTAAGCCCTCCTGCAGTTTTATTTACACAAATTGACCCATAGTTTGGGTTGTTGCAATTTATACCCCTGCAGAAGTTATTTACAGAATAGGCCCCAAGGTTTTTAATGAAGGATTATGACCCATATTTATAAAACGGTATATTTGCCCCGGAAGATGTGTTAGCAGGTTTTA
Source organism: Fagopyrum esculentum (assembly GCA_033239045.1). Taxonomy (NCBI): domain Eukaryota; kingdom Viridiplantae; phylum Streptophyta; class Magnoliopsida; order Caryophyllales; family Polygonaceae; genus Fagopyrum; species Fagopyrum esculentum. The sequence continues at coordinate 757,880 of BSUD01000274.1, forward strand.
ACATTTGATTTTAATTACGGGGATATTCTTATAATTGTGAATGTCGTATAATTTACCCGGAAAGTATTTTTGAGATTTTGACTCGGTTTTTAGTACGGGGCATATTCTTATTTTATATACATTATATAGTACGAGCAAATTTAGCGTATAAGCTAAATTTGATTAGTTGTGGTTTTAGGTTCGGAAGCGCCCGATAAAGGCCCAACGAATCCACATCGACATCCGCAGATCGTCTTCCGTCTTTTGACGTCACGTGAGTACCCTCTCCCCCGAGCTTATGATCTTACTCGATCTAGTTATGTTCTATGGTAGTATGATGCTAGGTTGGATCTAGCATAATCTAGTGAGAATGCCAAGTAGTGGTTGTGAACCCTTAGGTGAGTTTTAAGGATTTGATATTGTTTGATGGATTGTTGTTATAAGCTTGAGGTAGTATTGTTATCTTATGAGGTAGTTTATGACTTTAGGTTGTATGTTGAGCTTGTGAGAATTTAGGGGTTGATGTTGTATGATTGTTGAGATTGTGGAGACTAGTACGAGAGTATCCTAGTCTGTGTTTTGATGGTTATGACCTTGCGAGATCGTGAGGACTAGGAGTTTGTTATCCTAACATGGTTATGGTTTATGATCTTGCGAGATCATTGAGACTAGAAGTCTAAGGACTTCTAGAATGTGAGAGAGATGTTGATTGTGTGCCTTGTTTTGACCAGGCGTTGAGTGTCTTCCTATGGGAAGTTGAGAGCGGGTGATTAGCGGGATTATCTTTGGGACGAGGTAAGTCTCCGTACTTACATAGCTCGTATTCCTTGTATTAGAATTGATGTGTGTTTGGTGGTGTGTGTTTATTATTTATAACAACTAAACCGGAATTAGGATTACCGACCTTTATATTATTTTGGCCCAAGTGTATGATAACGGGCGGTGACAACTTGCCTGGCTCCCGCGAGAGCTAGGAGGTTCTCGGCGACTATCCCGTGCTGGTAGACGGTCGGATGCATCAGTACCATTCCATGCCGGTAAGTAGGGACTGAGGCGAGTTTCGGTGACTCTCGTGTCACAACCTAAGTTGAATTAGAACGGGATATGACTTAATAATAATAAGATAATAAACCAGACTTGTGTGCTTAGAGTGTATTGCGTGTTTATGATGATTTACTTGTGTTTGTGCCTTTCACCTTGATTCTAATGCTTCGAATATTAGCTAACGGTTTTATACCGATTGTTGTAGATTGCCTTGCAGGTTAGGAATGCGGCCGAGAGATCCGGAAGAGTGGACAGCCGGGGTTCCGTACATTTTAGGATTGGGTTTTGGTTGGAGTCGTGTTTGAGTTTTGTTTTCATTATATATTGTATGCCGTGTGTATGTCATTTGGTCTTTCGGTTGTATCTCGGCTGAAGTCTTTGGTTTGTATAGTTTTGGGTTCATTGCATTGCATAAAATTGTATTTCGTTTTTGCCTTTATTTGTGCCATGTTGGAAAGGCCCGGTGAAATTGTTGTCAGGCTAAGGGTCGGGACCCATTGTGAGGTCCCAACCCGTAGCATCCCGAGTCCCGCGGATTCGGGGTGTTACAAAAGTGGTATCAGAGCCCTAGGTTGACAACAATGGCACTCACAATCTTCTAAAGGCCGAATAAGGAATAAACAGAACCCCACGGGTTCTTAGTTTTTGTTTTCAAAACCACATGTATGAGTCGGGGTAGAATGTACGGACCACCACTCCTTCCGCGGATCTCGGCAGCTTAGTTTATTGGATTTTGATATGTATATATATATGTATAAATAGATATTGATATAAGGTTTGTAGTTATGCATGATAGAATTAATGTGTATCTTTGTGATTGTATGTTGCATGATGAACTGGATATATGTGAATAGATATATATGTGGATTATAGTACATGTTTAGATCTTGTATTGTTGCAATGGAATGCCAGATATGTTATATTATTAGTTATGTGGACATAGGACTTATATAGTCTTATATACGGATTCTTATATATATATATAGTTATATATACATTCACATATGGTATACTAGTATTAAATTAGAAGTAGTGGACCTTATAGTTATGATGATAGGAAGCTATCATCGCCCTCGGACAAACGTCTTTTTGGGCTTAGGATAGTGTACATACGAGGACGAATATGCTCAAGCATCGAGTTGAGAGTTACGTTCGGGCGAACACCTTGGAGTTCTTGTACTCCTTTAAGAGGATGTCGAAGAGGAGGATTAGAGATGACAAAAAACGAAGGACAACCAAGTAAAAGAAAACTCGTGACAACTTAAGAGAAATTGAGATGGGGAACATACAAGAAAAAGGAGTAACACAAAGGTGTGGAAGTGGTTACAAAGAAGTCGCGATTAGAAAGACAACGAGACAGATAGGGATAACAAACCTAAGTTATTAAAGAAGACGTGTGGACAACTAAAGATGCAAATCGAGGAGGAGAGGGATACATTCTAACAAGGTTAAAGGTACATTCCATTAAGATGTGAAGTTTTCTTTAGACGCTCCTAAGCATTTGAGTCAAGACGAGAAGAGTGATCGAACCATTTGCTAAAGATTTAAGACACCGTACGAGAGTAAAGTTTCAACATTACTAGAGTTATGGGAAGAAAGCTATGGTGGGGATTCACGTGGAGTTGACCGATTTCCATTATGATGATAAGACTAAGAAACGCCAAGAAGAAGGAAGTGTGTATAAATGATGATCCCAAGAAGATGAAAGACGAAACGAGGAGCTTTGATCGAGAGACTTAAGATATCAACCGAGAGGAATGAAAGTGGATGCTAGCTAGTGCTATAATGTTTGGGAGGGCGCACTTGAAAGACATCAAGAAAGAATGGTTAAGTCTATGAAAAGGAGTTATATAGAACAACAATACAAAAAAGATATAGTTATCTTAGAGAAGTGGAAGGAAGTGTGGAACGTAGAAAGAGTTAAGAAAGGGTGTGAAGAGTGATACGAGCAAATGAAGTTTAAGGTAGAGTACCCCGAGAGGGTAGCCTTTAAGAGTATGATAACATGGAGGGTAGGAAGAATGGTGAGCCGTTGAACTTGGGGAAGACCAACTATAAGCTACTCGGTGACAACCAAGAACGCATCGGTGGGTTGTATACTGGTGACTGTAGAAGGGAAGAGTAACCCAGGATGTGAGATCATGAAGAAGGGGAACAAGAAGTGGAACATTCGTGGTGGTTGAATGTCAGTAATAGGAGGTGCATTAACGGAAGCATAAACATTTTAATAAAGTAACATCTTAACGATTCTAACAAGTGATGATAACGTATGTTGCGGAGGGATTGTAATGATCTGGGACGGCCTTCTTAGGTCATGGGGATTGTTATGTGTAGAAATGACACGGATCAAGGTAAGTAAATTGGAAGGATAAGGAGGAAGGTGAGTCTTCTATAGTTGATGTACGAAATAAGGAATACATAAAGAGGATGCATGGTATGTTGAGGATGCATGGTATGTTTGTGCTAATGAAATGGAGGGTATGTTTTCGTGAGCAAAAGATGAGATAGGGGCGTTAAACTCACATGTAAGAGACACGGTGGCTATGGCGTGAAAAGGAGGACCTAGATTAGGGCAACGCTTCAAGCTTGGAATTATGATGTTGGTGCTTGGTGGAGTAATAAGTGGATCTTTTTGTGATTATGGTTGGGAATTTTGCCTGAAGGCATACTAGTACGGTTGTGAAGTTGTTCATGGATACCATGAGATACATAAGATGACCAACGAGAGTAAGAGAAGACTGAGGTTTTGAAGTTTTATATCGATATGGGATATATAAGGAGTACATGAAGATTGAGGTTAGAGCCTCGACGATCGGTTTGAGGTTACATAAGGAAATGAAATATAAATTTCTATACCTACTTGAAGAAAGGATGTTTGTGGTGAGGGCTGATGTAGAATACGAGGAGTTCCTCCCATATGCTAGGATGTCAAAAGAAGCGGAGAAGATTGTATCGATTTGTTATGGCATGCTTGAGTCTTGTAGTTAAGACCTTTGTAACTGAACACATGCGCAAGATCATAAGAGGTTACTATCGCCATTCCTTTGAAGTGAGAAAAGGGATTAAGCTGAACTATTGCTTAACCAAGGCTTCAAGAGTCGGAAAATTTGAGCAAGTCTCTCGAGTTCTGTAGATGAAGAATCTTTGAAAGAGGACGGTGAACATAGTAGCTATAGAAGGAGCAATACACGGGTTGAAGGACGTCACCCCAATAGATCGGAGTGGACCACTTGTCAAGAGTTTGGACCAGGTTGTATCGGTCATTGCGAGATGAGATGGGAAAAGAAAAGATAGAACCCGAGATAGAACGGATTCGAATGCGGCAGTAGGTGGGTTTTACCATTAAGCTTGATTTGTAGATCGTGTTTGGATATATCTTCAATTCTTGAGTTGAAGTTATTATAGAGGACATCAGTTTGCGAAGAGAGAGACGGTTATCTCCGTTTGTACATCAATTTATATAAGTTGAGCAAGATGACAATGAAGGACAAGTACCCCTTACAACGAATGGATGATCTACTCGATCAGTTCTGAAGGCTGATAGTCTCTTATAAGATTAAGTTAAGAACTTGATTTTAACCGTTTGAGAATTCGAGATTGAGATATTGCAAGTACGGCATTTGGACCAATCAGAGTCACTAAGAGTTGTAGTTATTCCATATGGGCTTACTGATGCCCGGATGAGATGTTTTAAGTCTACTCTTGAAAAAGAGAGAAGATGTATGACATGGTGTCTCAGGATGACAAACCCCGAAAGATGTGAAAGAGGTTACAAATTTTCTTGGATGTTTACCAGATCTGTGAAGAGAGAAGTTGTATAGCACCAATTATGGTAACCTACTCCGGATGACAATGTAGTACCGTATGGGACGAAGAATTGACAAAAGATTTGCTGAGAGTTAAGAGGAGATTCATTGGTGCAATTATTTTGGTGTACCTTGAGGTATTATGAGTTTGAAGTGCACAAGTGATTCTTCAAGACAAGGTCTTGATCGAGTACTGCGGATTGATATAGAAGTAATAGCATACATGTTGGGTTAATAGAAGTAGTATGAAGTAAATTGCTTCCTTCGTTACTTGGAATTGCAACATGAATTGAAGAAAACATAACATTAAAGTTTGGTTTGACAAGGACCAAAGCCAACGGTGTAAATTGGAAGTTCGACCTTCTATGTTAGAGGCAATCAAAGAGAAACATAAGGAAAACGCTGCATTGAGAAAGACCAAGAAGAAGGCTGAGTTTCCGATATATCGGATCTTTATGAGACCTTAGAGCGAGTTGGAGAAGTGGCTTACAAGTTGGCGTTTCCACCAAGGGTAGAGGGTGTTCACCCGGTGTTTCATGTGTATCAATCGGGAGAGTAACATAAATGACTCGAGACATGTTGTCAGTCATGAGGAGGGTGGCACACGAGGAACCGATTAGGGTAACTAGAAGACGGAGGATAGTATCTTCGGTTGAATTTTACGCTGAGCTAGTAGCATCGATAGAATCGACGGGTTAGACCTAATTCTTCCCTTGGTTGAGTTATGTTCATGTGTGATGTTATGTGTAGTCTGTGCCTTGCGCGAGAATGTGCTATATGACGTGTATATCTTGCGGTGATAGTTTGAATAGATTGTGTGTATTGATTAGAAGGTTTAAGCCTTCTTAGTTTGAGAGTTATACCTCGGCCTTAGGGACCGAGAAGTTCGGCGTATAGCAAGTTTCGGGACGAAACTTGTTTTTAGGGGATCTAATGTAACGCCCCAATTTTTGGCGCGGTTGCGATATTTATTTTATCCGGTTTTTATCGATATTTTAATAATTTAAATATTTTTTACGGCTATTTTCACTTTGTAAATTAAATTTTATGAGTTTATATATTTTTATATTTATGCATATATTCCGTATGTTATTTTTCCGGAAAATATTTCCAATTTAGAGTCTCGTTCCTGTTCGTTTTGATCGAGTTTATTATACTTTCGTTTTACTTTATTTATTTATTTTATTCATATTTCCTTCCCTTTAATTTCTTTTTTTTCTTTTCTTGACCTTTCCTTTTCCCGACTTCTTGATGAAGCCGCCCGTTTGGCTTCTCCCCTGCACGCTACATCTGCAGCTTTCTAGACCTCTTCAAGTTGACCCCTCAACCTATTCATGGCCTTGTCTCCTTCTGTCCATCTCTTCACCTCACCACTCTCACCATCACTCCCATCTACAAGCCTCCCTCCTCCTAGCCTGCTTCTCTCTGTCCGGTTCGAATCACCCCGAAACCACCACCAACGCTTCGCTTCCAGCCCTTCCCCTTGCGCCTTCTACCCGAAAGGAGAACCAGTGAGGCAGCTTGTCCTCCTCTTCTCTTCTGTTGCAACCAGGAGCTCCGCCGTCTGCCACCACCGGGCTGGAGCAACTGCCGCCGGAGACCCAGCACAACTGCAACCGGAGGACCCCTCCACTGCTCCGCCTAGCCGTCTGGTTCTCCTTCCCACTCTTCTCTATTCTCTGGTGACGCAAGGAGGCAACCAGCTCCGCCGGGATTTGGGTCGGCTTTGCACCGCCAGCAACGCCAGTTCTCCCCTCCCTCGCCGCCTCTGCTTCGCCTTCACCGGGACCGCCTGCGCGCCCCCTGATCTCTTTCCCTTTTTTTTTTCTCCGTTCCCTTCTGTCGCAAGGAGGCAAGCACTGCCGCTAGTGATTGAGCCGCCTCTGTGCCACCGGCACCGTCGCTCTTCCCTCCGCCTGCACCGCCGCCGGCCGCCGGCCTTACAACTCTTGCCCCAACAACGGAAGATGGTTTCAGTCGTTCAGAAACCCTTTTGATTATTAAATCGGGACCCCCCTAGTTTGGGTATAATTGCAATTGTTGCCCATGTTTTTATATTTCAGATTTTCACCCTAATCTTTTGGAATGTAACAATTAAGCCCTCCTGCAGTTTTATTTACACAAATTGACCCATAGTTTGGGTTGTTGCAATTTATACCCCTGCAGAAGTTATTTACAGAATAGGCCCCAAGGTTTTTAATGAAGGATTATGACCCATATTTATAAAACGGTATATTTGCCCCGGAAGATGTGTTAGCAGGTTTTAACATTTGATTTTAATTACGGGGATATTCTTATAATTGTGAATGTCGTATAATTTACCCGGAAAGTATTTTTGAGATTTTGACTCGGTTTTTAGTACGGGGCATATTCTTATTTTATATACATTATATAGTACGAGCAAATTTAGCGTATAAGCTAAATTTGATTAGTTGTGGTTTTAGGTTCGGAAGCGCCCGATAAAGGCCCAACGAATCCACATCGACATCCGCTGATCGTCTTCCGTCTTTTGACGTCACGTGAGTACCCTCTCCCCCGAGCTTATGATCTTACTCGATCTAGTTATGTTCTATGGTAGTATGATGCTAGGTTGGATCTAGCATAATCTAGTGAGAATGCCAAGTAGTGGTTGTGAACCCTTAGGTGAGTTTTAAGGATTTGATATTGTTTGATGGATTGTTGTTATAAGCTTGAGGTAGTATTGTTATCTTATGAGGTAGTTTATGACTTTAGGTTGTATGTTGAGCTTGTGAGAATTTAGGGGTTGATGTTGTATGATTGTTGAGATTGTGGAGACTAGTACGAGAGTATCCTAGTCTGTGTTTTGATGGTTATGACCTTGCGAGATCGTGAGGACTAGGAGTTTGTTATCCTAACATGGTTATGGTTTATGATCTTGCGAGATCATTGAGACTAGAAGTCTAAGGACTTCTAGAATGTGAGAGAGATGTTGATTGTGTGCCTTGTTTTGACCAGGCGTTGAGTGTCTTCCTATGGGAAGTTGAGAGCGGGTGATTAGCGGGATTATCTTTGGGACGAGGTAAGTCTCCGTACTTACATAGCTCGTATTCCTTGTATTAGAATTGATGTGTGTTTGGTGGTGTGTGTTTATTATTTATAACAACTAAACCGGAATTAGGATTACCGACCTTTATATTATTTTGGCCCAAGTGTATGATAACGGGCGGTGACAACTTGCCTGGCTCCCGCGAGAGCTAGGAGGTTCTCGGCGACTATCCCGTGCTGGTAGACGGTCGGATGCATCAGTACCATTCCATGCCGGTAAGTAGGGACCGAGGCGAGTTTCGGTGACTCTCGTGTCACAACCTAAGTTGAATTAGAACGGGATATGACTTAATAATAATAAGATAATAAACCAGACTTGTGTGCTTAGAGTGTATTGCGTGTTTATGATGATTTACTTGTGTTTGTGCCTTTCACCTTGATTCTAATGCTTCGAATATTAGCTAACGGTTTTATACCGATTGTTGTAGATTGCCTTGCAGGTTAGGAATGCGGCCGAGAGATCCGGAAGAGTGGACAGCCGGGGTTCCGTACATTTTAGGATTGGGTTTTGGTTGGAGTCGTGTTTGAGTTTTGTTTTCATTATATATTGTATGCCGTGTGTATGTCATTTGGTCTTTCGGTTGTATCTCGGCTGAAGTCTTTGGTTTGTATAGTTTTGGGTTCATTGCATTGCATAAAATTGTATTTCGTTTTTGCCTTTATTTGTGCCATGTTGGAAAGGCCCGGTGAAATTGTTGTCAGGCTAAGGGTCGGGACCCATTGTGAGGTCCCAACCCGTAGCATCCCGAGTCCCGCGGATTCGGGGTGTTACAAAAGTGGTATCAGAGCCCTAGGTTGACAACAATGGCACTCACAATCTTCTAAAGGCCGAATAAGGAATAAACAGAACCCCACGGGTTCTTAGTTTTTGTTTTCAAAACCACATGTATGAGTCGGGGTAGAATGTACGGACCACCACTCCTTCCGCGGATCTCGGCAGCTTAGTTTATTGGATTTTGATATGTATATATATATGTATAAATAGATATGGATATAAGGTTTGTAGTTATGCATGATAGAATTAATGTGTATCTTTGTGATTGTATGTTGCATGATGAACTGGATATATGTGTATAGATATATATGTGGATTATAGTACATGTTTAGATCTTGTATTGTTGCAATGGAATGCCAGATATGTTATATTATTAGTTATGTGGACATAGGACTTATATAGTCTTATATACGGATTCTTATATATATATATAGTTATATATACATTCACATATGGTATACTAGTATTAAATTAGAAGTAGTAGACCTTATAGTTATGATGATAGGAAGCTATCATCGCCCTCGGACAAACGTCTTTTTGGGCTTAGGATAGTGTACATACGAGGACGAATATGCTCAAGCATCGAGTTGAGAGTTACGTTCGGGCGAACACCTTGGAGTTCTTGTACTCCTTTAAGAGGATGTCGAAGAGGAGGATTAGAGATGACAAAAAACGAAGGACAACCAAGTAAAAGAAAACTCGTGACAACTTAAGAGAAATTGAGATGGGGAACATACAAGAAAAAGGAGTAACACAAAGGTGTGGAAGTGGTTACAAAGAAGTCGCGATTAGAAAGACAACGAGACAAATAGGGATAACAAACCTAAGTTCTTAAAGAAGACGTGTGGACAACTAAAGATGCAAATCGAGGAGGAGAGGGATACATTCTAACAAGGTTAAAGGTACATTCCATTAAGATGTGAAGTTTTCTTTAGACGCTCCTAAGCATTTGAGTCAAGACGAGAAGAGTGATCGAACCATTTGCTAAAGATTTAAGACACCGTACGAGAGTAAAGTTTCAACATTACTAGAGTTATGGGAAGAAAGCTATGGTGGGGATTCACGTGGAGTTGACCGATTTCCATTATGATGATAAGACTAAGAAACGCCAAGAAGAAGGAAGTGTGTATAAATGATGATCCCAAGAAGATGAAAGACGAAACGAGGAGCTTTGATCGAGAGACTTAAGATATCAACCGAGAGGAATGAAAGTGGATGCTAGCTAGTGCTATAATGTTTGGGAGGGCGCACTTGAAAGACATCAAGAAAGAATGGTTAAGTCTATGAAAAGGAGTTATATAGAACAACAATACAAAAAAGATATAGTTATCTTAGAGAAGTGGAAGGAAGTGTGGAACGTAGAAAGAGTTAAGAAAGGGTGTGAAGAGTGATACGAGCAAATGAAGTTTAAGGTAGAGTACCCCGAGAGGGTAGCCTTTAAGAGTATGATAACATGGAGGGTAGGAAGAATGGTGAGCCGTTGAACTTGGGGAAGACCAACTATAAGCTACTCGGTAAAAACCAAGAACGCATCGGTGGGTTGTATACTGGTGACTGTAGAAGGGAAGAGTAACCCAGGATGTGAGATCATGAAGAAGGGGAACAAGAAGTGGAACATTCGTGGTGGTTGAATGTCAGTAATAGGAGGTGCATTAACGGAAGCATAAACATTTTAATAAAGTAACATCTTAACGATTCTAACAAGTGATGATAACGTATGTTGCGGAGGGATTGTAATGATCTGGGACGGCCTTCTTAGGTCATGGGGATTGTTATGTGTAGAAATGACACGGATCAAGGTAAGTAAATTGGAAGGATAAGGAGGAAGGTGAGTCTTCTATAGTTGATGTACGAAATAAGGAATACATAAAGAGGATGCATGGTATGTTGAGGATGCATGGTATGTTTGTGCTAATGAAATGGAGGGTATGTTTTCGTGAGCAAAAGATGAGATAGGGGCGTTAAACTCACATGTAAGAGACTCGGTGGCTATGGCGTGAAAAGGAGGACCTAGATTAGGGCAACGCTTCAAGCTTGGAATTATGATGTTGGTGCTTGGTGGAGTAATAAGTGGATCTTTTTGTGATTATGGTTGGGAATTTTGCCTGAAGGCATACTAGTACGGTTGTGAAGTTGTTCATGGATACCATGAGATACATAAGATGACCAACGAGAGTAAGAGAAGACTGAGGTTTTGAAGTTTTATATCGATATGGGATATATAAGGAGTACATGAAGATTGAGGTTAGAGCCTCGACGATCGGTTTGAGGTTACATAAGGAAATGAAATATAAATTTCTATACCTACTTGAAGAAAGGATGTTTGTGGTGAGGGCTGATGTAGAATACGAGGAGTTCCTCCCATATGCTAGGATGTCAAAAGAAGCGGAGAAGATTGTATCGATTTGTTATGGCATGCTTGAGTCTTGTAGTTAAGACCTTTGTAACTGAACACATGCGCAAGATCATAAGAGGTTACTATCGCCATTCCTTTGAAGTGAGAAAAGGGATTAAGCTGAACTATTGCTTAACCAAGGCTTCAAGAGTCGGAAAATTTGAGCAAGTCTCTCGAGTTCTGTAGATGAAGAATCTTTGAAAGAGGACGGTGAACATAGTAGCTATAGAAGGAGCAATACACGGGTTGAAGGACGTCACCCCAATAGATCGTAGTGGACCACTTGTCAAGAGTTTGAACCAGGTTGTATCGGTCATTGCGAGATGAGATGGGAAAAGAAAAGATAGAACCCGAGATAGAACGGATTCGAATGCGGCAGTAGGTGGGTTTTACCATTAAGCTTGATTTGTAGATCGTGTTTGGATATATCTTCAATTCTTGAGTTGAAGTTATTATAGAGGACATCAGTTTGCGAAGAGAGAGACGGTTATCTCCGTTTGTACATCAATTTATATAAGTTGAGCAAGATGACAATGAAGGACAAGTACCCCTTACAACGAATGGATGATCTACTCGATCAGTTCTGAGGGTTGATAGTCTCTTATAAGATTAAGTTAAGAACTTGATTTTAACCGTTTGAGAATTCGAGATTGAGATATTGCAAGTACGGCATTTGGACCAATCAGAGTCACTAAGAGTTGTAGTTATTCCATATGGGCTTACTGATGCCCGGATGAGATGTTTTAAGTCTACTCTTGAAAAAGAGAGAAGATGTATGACATGGTGTCTCAGGATGACAAACCCCGAAAGATGTGAAAGAGGTTACAAATTTTCTTGGATGTTTACCAGATCTGTGAAGAGAGAAGTTGTATAGCACCAATTATGGTAACCTACTCCGGATGACAATGTAGTACCGTATGGGACGAAGAATTGACAAAAGATTTGCTGAGAGTTAAGAGGAGATTCATTGGTGCAATTATTTTGGTGTACCTTGAGGTATTATGAGTTTGAAGTGCACAAGTGATTCTTCAAGACAAGGTCTTGATCGAGTACTGCGGATTGATATAGAAGTAATAGCATACATGTTGGGTTAATAGAAGTAGTATGAAGTAAATTGCTTCCTTCGTTACTTGGAATTGCAACATGAATTGAAGAAAACATAACATTAAAGTTTGGTTTGACAAGGACCAAAGCCAACGGTGTAAATTGGAAGTTCGACCTTCTATGTTAGAGGCAATCAAAGAGAAACATAAGGAAAACGCTGCATTGAGAAAGACCAAGAAGAAGGCTGAGTTTCCGATATATCGGATCTTTATGAGACCTTAGAGCGAGTTGGAGAAGTGGCTTACAAGTTGGCGTTTCCACCAAGGGTAGAGGGTGTTCACCCGGTGTTTCATGTGTATCAATCGGGAGAGTAACATAAATGACTCGAGACATGTTGTCAGTCATGAGGAGGGTGGCACACGAGGAACCGATTAGGGTAACTAGAAGACGGAGGATAGTATCTTCGGTTGAATTTTACGCTGAGCTAGTAGCATCGATAGAATCGACGGGTTAGACCTAATTCTTCCCTTGGTTGAGTTATGTTCATGTGTGATGTTATGTGTAGTCTGTGCCTTGCGCGAGAATGTGCTATATGACGTGTATATCTTGCGGTGATAGTTTGAATAGATTGTGTGTATTGATTAGAAGGTTTAAGCCTTCTTAGTTTGAGAGTTATACCTCGGCCTTAGGGACCGAGAAGTTCGGCGTATAGCAAGTTTCGGGACGAAACTTGTTTTTAGGGGATCTAATGTAACGCCCCAATTTTTGGCGCGGTTGCGATATTTATTTTATCCGGTTTTTATCGATATTTTAATAATTTAAATATTTTTTACGGCTATTTTCACTTTGTAAATTAAATTTTATGAGTTTATATATTTTTATATTTATGCATATATTCCGTATGTTATTTTTCCGGAAAATATTTCCAATTTAGAGTCTCGTTCCTGTTCGTTTTGATCGAGTTTATTATACTTTCGTTTTACTTTATTTATTTATTTTATTCATATTTCCTTCCCTTTAATTTCTTTTTTTTCTTTTCTTGACCTTTCCTTTTCCCGACTTCTTGATGAAGCCGCCCGTTTGGCTTCTCCCCTGCACGCTACATCTGCAGCTTTCTAGACCTCTTCAAGTTGACCCCTCAACCTATTCATGGCCTTGTCTCCTTCTGTCCATCTCTTCACCTCACCACTCTCACCATCACTCCCATCTACAAGCCTCCCTCCTCCTAGCCTGCTTCTCTCTGTCCGGTTCGAATCACCCCGAAACCACCACCAACGCTTCGCTTCCAGCCCTTCCCCTTGCGCCTTCTACCCGAAAGGAGAACCAGTGAGGCAGCTTGTCCTCCTCTTCTCTTCTGTTGCAACCAGGAGCTCCGCCGTCTGCCACCACCGGGCTGGAGCAACTGCCGCCGGAGACCCAGCACAACTGCAACCGGAGGACCCCTCCACTGCTCCGCCTAGCCGTCTGGTTCTCCTTCCCACTCTTCTCTATTCTCTGGTGACGCAAGGAGGCAACCAGCTCCGCCGGGATTTGGGTCGGCTTTGCACCGCCAGCAACGCCAGTTCTCCCCTCCCTCGCCGCCTCTGCTTCGCCTTCACCGGGACCGCCTGCGCGCCCCCTGATCTCTTTCCCTTTTTTTTTTCTCCGTTCCCTTCTGTCGCAAGGAGGCAAGCACTGCCGCTAGTGATTGAGCCGCCTCTGTGCCACCGGCACCGTCGCTCTTCCCTCCGCCTGCACCGCCGCCGGCCGCCGGCCTTACAACTCTTGCCCCAACAACGGAAGATGGTTTCAGTCGTTCAGAAACCCTTTTGATTATTAAATCGGGACCCCCCTAGTTTGGGTATAATTGCAATTGTTGCCCATGTTTTTATATTTCAGATTTTCACCCTAATCTTTTGGAATGTAACAATTAAGCCCTCCTGCAGTTTTATTTACACAAATTGACCCATAGTTTGGGTTGTTGCAATTTATACCCCTGCAGAAGTTATTTACAGAATAGGCCCCAAGGTTTTTAATGAAGGATTATGACCCATATTTATAAAACGGTATATTTGCCCCGGAAGATGTGTTAGCAGGTTTTAACATTTGATTTTAATTACGGGGATATTCTTATAATTGTGAATGTCGTATAATTTACCCGGAAAGTATTTTTGAGATTTTGACTCGGTTTTTAGTACGGGGCATATTCTTATTTTATATACATTATATATTACGAGCAAATTTAGCGTATAAGCTAAATTTGATTAGTTGTGGTTTTAGGTTCGGAAGCGCCCGATAAAGGCCCAACGAATCCACATCGACATCCGCTGATCGTCTTCCGTCTTTTGACGTCACGTGAGTACCCTCTCCCCCGAGCTTATGATCTTACTCGATCTAGTTATGTTCTATGGTAGTATGATGCTAGGTTGGATCTAGCATAATCTAGTGAGAATGCCAAGTAGTGGTTGTGAACCCTTAGGTGAGTTTTAAGGATTTGATATTGTTTGATGGATTGTTGTTATAAGCTTGAGGTAGTATTGTTATCTTATGAGGTAGTTTATGACTTTAGGTTGTATGTTGAGCTTGTGAGAATTTAGGGGTTGATGTTGTATGATTGTTGAGATTGTGGAGACTAGTACGAGAGTATCCTAGTCTGTGTTTTGATGGTTATGACCTTGCGAGATCGTGAGGACTAGGAGTTTGTTATCCTAACATGGTTATGGTTTATGATCTTGCGAGATCATTGAGACTAGAAGTCTAAGGACTTCTAGAATGTGAGAGAGATATTGATTGTGTGCCTTGTTTTGACCAGGCGTTGAGTGTCTTCCTATGGGAAGTTGAGAGCGGGTGATTAGCGGGATTATCTTTGGGACGAGGTAAGTCTCCGGACTTACTTAGCTCGTATTCCTTGTATTAGCATTGATGTGTGTTTGGTGGTGTGTGTTTATTATTTATAACAACTAAACCGGAATTAGGATTACCGACCTTTATATTATTTTGGCCCAAGTGTATGATAACGGGCGGTGACAACTTGCCTGGCTCCCGCGAGAGCTAGGAGGTTCTCGGCGACTATCCCGTGCTGGTAGACGGTCGGATGCATCAGTACCATTCCATGCCGGTAAGTAGGGACCGAGGCGAGTTTCGGTGACTCTCGTGTCACAACCTAAGTTGAATTAGAACGGGATATGACTTAATAATAATAAGATAATAAACCGGACTTGTGTGCTTAGAGTGTATTGCGTGTTTATGATGATTTACTTGTGTTTGTGCCTTTCACCTTGATTCTAATGCTTCGAATATTAGCTAACGGTTTTATACCGATTGTTGTAGATTGCCTTGCAGGTTAGGAATGCGGCCGATAGATCCGGAAGAGTGGACAGCCGGGGTTCCGTACATTTTAGGATTGGGTTTTGGTTGGAGTCGTGTTTGAGTTTTGTTTTCATTATATATTGTATGCCGTGTGTATGGCATTTGGTCTTTCGGTTGTATCTCGGCTGAAGTCTTTGGTTTGTATAGTTTTGGGTTCATTGCATTGCATAAAATTGTATTTTGTTTTTGCCTTTATTTGTGCCATGTTGGAAAGGTCCGGTGAAATTGTTGTCAGGCTAAGGGTCGGGACCCATTGTGAGGTCCCAACCCGTAGCATCCCGAGTCCCGCGGATTCGGGGTGTTACAGCCACTGCAACCCAAAGATCATCCACCGTGATGCCAAGGCTGCTAACGTGTTACTAGATGAAGATTTTGAGGCAGTTGTTGGCAATTTTTGCTTGGCAAAGTTGGTTGAAGTAGGAAAAACCAATGTGACTACACAAGTACACGGGACGATGGGACACATTGCACCTGAGTACCTTTCCACTGGAAAGTCATCAGAGAAGACCAATGTGATTATGCTTCTTGATCTAGTAACAAGTCAGCATGCAAATGACTTCTCACGCATGGAAGAAGAAGATGACGTCGAAAATCCAATCCTGAGAGTCCACCTAAACACACAAAGAAATCGAAAATCCGCTTGTGATATTGTGTATTTAACCTTCACGATAATTTCAATGACACTCTAGTTAAGAGTGTCACAATTCTGCAGACATTGAAGAATTTTGTCGTTATTAAAAGTTTTCATTATAGTCGGACAATTAAAGAAGAGTTGTTATGTAGATTTTGTATGATTACAAAAAACAGTTGCATCACCACCAGGACTTTTTATGCATCAAGAGTAGCTTTAATTGAAAGTCCAAACAAAGAAATTTCTTAATCTTAGGCATAATATTCAAGTCCCAAATCTAAGTTTTATCTTGTGTAACACCAACTTTATTTTTTTGGATCAAATCAATAGTTGTCTTTGTGGAGAACCAGCCATAATCATTGTTAGCCCAATAGATTTTATCACGAATATCATTTATTGGTAAAACATAATTTTAAATTTTATCAATGATATAGCATGAAAGAATGGTCTGAATTTGATTGAGAAAATGGGTATTCCATTTCAAGTTAGTAATAGTTCACTACCAGGATATTCTCATTAATTAAAGGATCATTTGTTCTTAATTTCAATAAAGGTTCATCATAAATCCAACAATCTTTCCAACATTTAATAGTATTTTCATCACTAACTCTTCACTTGACACCCACATAATTTCCTTCTTAAGTTTCATAAGTTTGTTCCATTGCCAAGAAGATGAGGAGTGATATTGATAGTCCTATAAACAAATAAGAGGATGAGGAGTGACATTGATGAGGAGTGGCATTGGATATAGTATCCATATACTCAATTAGGACGTACCTTTTATCATGTTGGATAATCATAATTGTTTTGTTCTTCATTTGGTATTCCTTGCATAGGAGGCATAGGCCTCTCGAGTATCTAGTTTACCAAAGAAACCATATATATGAGTAGGAAATATTTTGAAAAATATAAAACAAATCGAATAATCTGTATACTTTACTAAAGTACATTACACTAATGTTGATGTGGCGCCTCCATGTTTTTTTTTCGGATTAAATTTTTTATTAAATCACAAATTAAGCCAATAAATCTTTTTTTACTAAATAAATATCTAAAAAAAATATAAAACTAACCAACAATTTATTTGCTTACATGTTTGATCACGATTTTTTTTATATAATTTATATATAAATCGTAACAAGATGGATTAGTTGCAACAAACAAATTAAATTAATTTTAAACAAATATCTAATCGGTTTAATTATTTACAATCAATAAATATATACTCGGTTGCAACTAAAATATAATTTTTATTTTTTATCGTTGTTTTATGTATTTTAAATCGAAACTATTAAGATTACGTTTGATAACCTTATCCCAAATTCTAATTGATTTATTTTATTCGGTAAGATTCGTCTCATTTCTTTTCTCATCTATATACTTACTAAAACAGACAACATAAAGCTAACATGGCGTTTTCACATTTTTTTTCGGATTTAATCTTTTTACTAAATTACAAATTAAGCCATAATTGAAAGTCTCATAAACTGAGAAAAAGTACAGTCATAACTGAAAGACCGATAAAAGAAACTGCAACCCATCCTAAGGAGTACGACACCCCGGCTGTCCACTACCATCTGGATCACTCGGCATCTGCTCTAACCTGTGGCAAGTCTAAACAACGATAAACAGTTAGCTAACTAATCAAATATAAGTAGAAAGATAAATAGCACAAACACACAGAAGAAGAATATAAACATTCAACATGCTTGCACACAATCCTCTTATTATCTGATAACTTATGTGATTCACATTATCCGGTTTTAAAAGTTGTAGCACGAGAAATCTTAAGATTCTCGCCCCCGTTCCTTATCCAACTGGTGATAGTTTGGCACACCTCCACCGGTGGCGTCCCCGCAAACCAAGTATGGACTAGATCCGAAGGAAACCCCCAGCGCCCTCGAGATAACTGAGCAGAATGCTACCGCCCGTTACTCTAAGGCCAAATATGTAAGTCGGTCGATGATTACTATGAAATACACTAGTGCACACATCATTCACACACCACTGTCATCATTCACACACATATCTGAAAACTAGCTAAGTAAGCCGAAAGGACTTACCTAAAATAGATCTCGACTCTCTAATTTGCAAATTGATCTGTAATTGTAGGAATTCAGTAGCCTGTCAAAGGAGGCAAGTGTGTCTGCATACTTTCTAGGTAATTAGAAGTCTAAAACTTCTAAGATAGTAGATCCTATTAGAACAGAATTTAATACAGTACCAATTTATGGTAAAATGACTATTTTACCCTTGGACCCGAAACTTCCAAAAATTCCATAATTCATGCCTAAACTCTTATTTGAGACTAAAAAGTAATATTCTAACTCCTAAAGGTGGGTTTAGTTACAAACTGGCAATTTACCCATTTTCCTATTTTCCGAAAGATCATTAAGGTCCAACTTCGGCTTCAAATATGAAATTCGAATAAACTTATAAAAATTCCTATATTTAGCCAAAATTTCATTGTTGGAAAAACAGCTTAACTACTCCACTTTGGGAGCTTATAACTTCTAATCCGACCGTTCATTTTTCTCAAATTTGAACACGGTAAACTACATATATCTACCTATTATCTATTAAAATTTCAACGGTGGATCTTCTACATAACTCTTTAACATTGGTCTACAACAATGCCAATTTGCAACCCCAAAACTGAAGCAAACAAAAATTAATTTACAGCAGTTCATGTATACAACTATTTCGGACATCTTAACTCATCAGCTACTATCCACCAACACCACCCATGTTCCAGTCCTAAGTAATGCCTCATCTCTCAAGTTTAACCTAGTCCTAAACGTCTAACTGATTATCCAAATACTAGCAGTGCAGAGGGTCGAGAGCACTTACCTATGAGTCTACAGTGGTGAAGGAACACATTAATCTAGCGCCTTTTACATCGCCTTGGCTGCTGAATCCTTGACGACAGAAAGACAATCAGTTTTGGCCCCTAGACTAGACCTAAGTTGAAGACAAGGGTAAGCGGAATTTTGCCTCACCTCACAGCCCTTCTTAGAATTGGAGATGGATGGCGGAAGTTTCCTGGTTGGTTCGAGCCTTCTGATGCAGTGTACTCGAGCCTTCTGCACGTGAATGAGAGCATTCCATCATCGATATCAAACAATGCAGAAGGGAGGGGATATGAATAGTATCCATTCGACTCATGTTCGCCTCTAAACGTGCGTGCAAATAAGTTTTAAATTTATAAAACTAGAATAAAAGCAAGCGAACCCGCAGTGTATGGATCGGCGTAGATTAGCAAGTATTCTAGAGTATCGATATAAGGGAATTGGTGAAACAAAGTCAGTTTCAAGTAATCGAGCAATGAAAAGTGTAGAAGCTTTGCAAATATTGGGAAAACAACAATCCTAAAGATTCAGGTATCTAATTGTGGCAATCGATTCAAGATATTCTATAAGTATAAGGACAGAGTTGAGAATTGCAAAGGTATACTAAGGTAAGGTGATGTACTGTGAAGTTCCATAACCTTATATGTCTAACCCAAAGACACTCTCTATAAAGGTAGTTGAGGCTGCAGTATAGAAAGGATCTAAATGTAAGAATTGATTTCAAATACCCATGCCCAAACCCAAGGAATCAAAGACAAGCCAAAACGGTTGAGGTTGTGACACTCGAAACCGAAATAGAGGATGTTGAGTCTCACTACTACCTAGAAAGGACAAGCCAAGGCTAGGTTAAAGCTAATCTTCAACTTTGGATCAAAGTAAAAGCAAGATTTGTAAACTAGGGGAAATCACGGCTAGATCTTGAGAACCACGGCCGTGGAATCCAAGAATAGCCCGTGATTTAGGGTGTCGACGAGGTTTCTCTAACTCTCAA
This sequence comes from Fagopyrum esculentum, assembly GCA_033239045.1. NCBI lineage: Eukaryota > Viridiplantae > Streptophyta > Magnoliopsida > Caryophyllales > Polygonaceae > Fagopyrum > Fagopyrum esculentum. The sequence goes on from BSUD01000274.1 coordinate 777,808, forward strand.
GGTCCAATCAATTTACGATCGATCTATCATCATCTAAGCCACAACTATCAACCCTTCACCTTAGAATTGCTAAATGGTTTTAGCCAACAATCATTTTCATGATATCAATATTCAAGTTAAGAAGAATAAAAGGTGAAAACCCACGAAAACTCAAATAAAACTCAAAATCAATCTCGAAATCCAAACACAAAGTCGTATGTTTATGAATCTAGAAGAATATGAATAGAAACCTCACAAAGATCTAGAGAAGTCACAAAGGACGGGATGTCAATCCGTTCTCGAATGAAAACCCTAGAATATCTCACAAGGTACACAATTTCCGAAAAGTATGTCCTTCACGAATCTTCAAGCGAATCTCCCAACGACAGCTAAATGTACGTGAATGTTTGGGGGTAAGTGAGCGTAAGCGAGCCCCCGAAAACTCTCTTCTCTAGCCTTTTAATAAGGAGAGGTAGGGTTACGAGAAAGCCCAATGACGTGGCAAAATATGACACGTCACAGAATCACCGAAATCACGGCCAAGTACAACTTTCCACGACGTTGTTTAGGGTGTGGAACTAGATTACGGTGCCATAGTATTTCCACGGCCGTAATTTAGACTGTGTAACTCTCTGGAGTGCTCCAAACTCAAGTCCACGTTAATGTTGCCAAATCCACGGCCGTGGTTTAGGGCGTGGAAGTCAATTTCCTTCTCCACGACCGTAATTCAAGGCGTGGACTTGCTTTTCTTCTTTCTTTGCCTTTGTTTCGTGCAATCTTCCATTCATGCTCATTCCTTAGCCTTTCTAATGCATCTCCTTGCCATCAAATGTGATCGAACACTCCTTTCCTTCCTTATTTGCTCCAATCCAAGCTTTATTCACCTAAAAACACAAAGAAGCTAGTGTAGATCTCTATATCGACAAAGTGGGTGAACTAGCTCAGAATTGCTTCAAACACATATCTAAGAACACTATAAAGAGGGAAAAGCAACTAAAACAAGTGCCTAAAATATAGTCATATTTCATACTAACAACTCACCTACTGAAGGGTTGTGTGCAGAACCTATGTCCTAGGCGTAGGTACGTGTGCAGCAGTGTTGCTACCTTCTTGATCTCGTAGCATGGAGAGTCTGGCTCTTTTGGGAGTGTCGCAGCAAGGAACGTCTGGCTCGTCTGGGGAGGGATTGGAAACTTACGCTGCAGCAATGAGATAGTCCACCTATCTGCACTTGTACTCGTCTATGAGGAGCTCTCGTCACCCCTGCAGATAGGTCTATTCACATCGAAAGAGATGGCAGCAGAGTAGGAGAGTGGTAGGACTCACCGACTGTGTGCTCTGGCCTGATGTAGAGGGGCACCAGGGAAGCTGCACTGCTTGATCTAGGCTCGCTAGTTGAGCACTCCTTGCGTGTGTAACGAAGGAACGAGTACCAGGAAGGTTGGGAAAAACGTATGAAGAGTCGGGAGGGGAGAAGGTGTTACGAGAGTAGCCAAAAGGGAGGCGACATTCATGGAGTGAACCTGGACAGATTGAAGCGAGGTTAGAAAGGAAAGAATCATAAAGGCGTGATATCCTGTGTGATCTCAAGATCGTTACAAGATGAAGGGAAACACGTAACTGCTGCTCCCTGGGCTGAGAAGTGACGAACAGAAGGTCATCTTGTAACGCCCCGTTCTTTTGGGTGCGTTCCGATTTTTATTTTCTTCCTACTTTCGATTCGTTCGTGGCACGAGATTTATTTTTATTATTTAAAAATAATATTCAACATAAAAATAGCTTTCCGGGTATTTTATTGTTTTGGTGAACATATACGTATTTCCGTTTTTTATTTTTAGTCGCAAAACTCGGAAATTTTCGATTCGGATATCCCGTTCCATTCGTTTAATCGAGTTTTGCCCTATTCCCTTTTTCTTCATTCTTTTTCTTTTATTTTCTTTTTCTTTTCTCCTGCCCCTTTTTTTGTCTCTTGTGTGTTGGAGCTATCCGGGAGATGGCAGGACCGCCTCCTTGTTCTCTCCTATCTGCAGCTGCTATAGCCAGCCAGTGACCCCTCGCCCCCCCTCTCGCTGGATCTACCCCAAGCAACCCTCACACTCTCATCTCACAATTCTCTCACCTGCAATCTCTCCTCTGCTCATCTCTCAGCCTATCCTTCTCTCTTTGATTTTCATCCCTCTATGTTGCCTTTGTTGAAGCCGATGGGAGGCTGCACCACTATTAGGGGAGAGTTCGGACCACCAGGACTCGCCGGAACGTTGAGGAGGCGCCTCTGCACCGCCGCCTCAAGACAATCGGAACACCAAAAGGCTGGAGAACGCTGCCCCTCTTGTTCTCCCTACTCCCTGTTCTCTTTTAAAGCGAGGAGGGGAGACGCACCCGTTGATTTCCACCGGAGGACTGCCTCGCCGCCGCCAGGAAGGAAGCCCTTTGCCTTTGCCGTCGGAGCCCGGAGTTGCCTTGTAACGCCGCTTGCTTGCCCTCTCAAATCACCTCTGTCGCCAGAAACAAGGGTTAGTTGTTAATCCTTGTTGCCGCCAAACGCCGCCGGAGACGAGGTGCTGCCGTCCTTCTGTGAAGCCCTCCTGCTCCGCCGCTTCTCTCCTCTGTCTTGCGCAGCCTGCCGGAGTCCCAGCACGTCCCAGCCTCCGCCAGCTCTTCCCTTTGCCGGCTGCTGCCCTTGCGGGTTCAAAAAGAACCCTTCTTTAGTTATTACATTTGGCCCACAGAATTTTGGTATAATTACAAATTGTGCCCATGTTTTGTATTTGCAGATTAGACCCACTCTTTTGGTAATGCATTTAATGCCTTTACTGATTTGTATAATTATAGTTGTGACCTTATGTTTTGAAATGTGCGGTTTTTGCCCTTGTGAATAAATCATAGATTTGGGATAAAGCTTATTTTGGAAAATGGTCGAGTTTATTGAGTACCATATTGTGCCGGAAAAGTTGACTACGGATTTTGACTCATCTTTATAGAATCGTATATTTTGTCCCGGACAATGTTCTTATTGTTTTAACCTTGGATTTTAACTACGGGATTTTAAAGTTGACGTTTGAAAAACAATTTACCTTTGAGTTATATTTTATATAATTTTAAAATCAAATTTAGCATATAAGCTAAATTTCCTTAGCTTTTATTTTAGGTCCGGAAGCGCCCGGTATAGACCAACAAATCCATTCTCCACATCCGTAGATCGTACTCCGCCATCGACTTTGTGTGAGTACCTCTTTCTCGATATAGTATTATTTAGTAATATTACCATGCTAAGTTGGATCTAACATAACTTAGTGGAAATGCCAAGTAGTGGCTTTGAACTTTAGGTGAGGATTTAAGGATGATTTGAACGTTATAAGGATTGAGGTGTGTATGTTATCATGTGAGCTTTGTTGAGGTTGTGAGTATGTGTTTGTTGAGATTGTGGAGTTAGGATGGAAGTATTCTAGCATGTGGTTATAGTTGAGATCTCGTGAGTTTATGAGGGCTAAAGGAGTATCCTAGTTTATGGGAGTGTATGACCTAATAAGAATATATAGTACTAGAAGTCTAAGGACTTCTAGCTTGCGTGAGTAGTTGTTGATTATCGTGCCTTGTCTTGAACAAGCTTTGATTATATTCCTTCGAAGAGTGTTATCGTTTTCGGGTAGCTTTGAGACGAGGTAAGTCCTCGGACTTACTTAGCCGCTTCTATGCCTTATTTGGATGTATATGGTGGTGTGTGTTTACCGCTTTTAAGCATGAAAATGGATTAGGATTTACTTGACCTTAGTTATTGGCCCATCGTTACTACTATTATTATTGGGCGGTGACATCGCCGCTCAGTTTCCCGAGGGAGACTGGGGGGATCTTTGCGACCAGACCATACAAGGTATACAGGCGGGCTTCTTCATCACTCCCTCAAGGTATACGGGTTGGGCGCGGCCACACTCGTGTTGGTTACACGGGTACAGAGGCGAGAGTTATAAGACTCTCGTGTCACACTTGAACGAATGGATTAGATAGGGAATAACCTAAAAAGAAAATAAGTAACGGATGTGTATGTTTATAAGCATGTTGTGCGTTTGTGTTCCTATGTGTGTTTGTGCCATATTATTCTTATAATGCCTAGAATGTGAGCTAACGGTTTTATACCGATTGTTGTAGTTGATGTGCAGTTTAGGATGTGGCCGAGTGATCCGGAGGAGTGGGTAGCCGGGGTTCCGTACATCTTAGGTTGTTTGGGTTTGGAGTCCTTGTGTTGTTTTTATTGTATATTTTTGATGTTGTTGTAAGGACGGCTGATGTCTTTCCTTTCCTTTATTTCCGGGTTTCATAACATTGCATAAAAATGTATTTCAGTTTTGGCCTTTATTTGTGCCTTGTTGCAAGATCCGGTGAAGTTGTTGTTAGGCTAAGGGTCGGGACCCATTGTGAGGTCTCCGCCCGTAGCATCCCGAGTCCCGCGGATTCGGGGTGTTACAAAATTTGTATCAGAGCCTTAGGTTGACAACAATGTCACTCGCAGTCTTCTAAAGGCCGAATAAAAATAAACAGAACCCTCAAGGGTTCTGAGTTTTAAAGAAATGAATTTTGTTTTTAAATCATGTGCATGAGTCAGTTGGGGTAGAATGTACGGGACCACCACTTCCTCCGAGGACCTCGGCGACGTAGTTATTGATTATTATATTATATGTATATATATGTGTACATATGTACATATGAATATGTGGACTTAGGATGTTTTTAGACTATAGTTGTATGTTAAATTGTAAATTGTTTATGGACTTGTTATGTTTATAGTAGTAGCATGGCGTTTATATCCTTATATACATATAAACATATGGTATGCTTAGTATCATATTAGTAATAGTGAACCTTATAGCTAAGATGATAGAAAGCTATAATCTCCCTCTTGGACAACGCCTTTTGGCTTAGGATAGTATACATACGAAGATGAGTATGCTCAAGTTAACGAGTTGAGCATCAAGTTTACGCAAACACCCCGGTGATTTCTCGGACTCCTTTAAGAGGACATCAAATAAGAAAACTAGAGATGATGTAACCAAAGGACAAAAAAAAAAAAGGAAGCTCGTGTCGACTTAAGTGAAACCAAGATGGAGACTATACCAATATAAAAGCGACATGAAGACGTGAGGGTGGTATCAAGGAAACAATGGAGGAGCATAAAGGAAGCAACTAGAGACAACAAACGTAAGATTTTTCCAAGTGCGGTGTCGATGAACTAAAGATGTGAATCAAGTAAAGAGGACTACATTCTCGCTCGAGAATAAAAGTGGCATTTTAAGTAAGACGAGTTTTCAATAGGTGCTCCTAAATATGGGAGTCAAGATGAAAAGAGTGGTCAAAGAATTTGGAAAGATTGACGAGAACCGGAAGTGAAGCTTACGGAGGGTGAAGTGACGATCTTTGCGAGATCCTAAGCGGGTGACTTATTCAGAAATACGAGAGTTACAAGGAGGATCACAAGGTGAAAGTTCACATAGTAGAATTACCTTGTGGGGTCAACCATTTTCCGTCATTGTGATGAGACTAATCAATGGTAAGAAGCAGGAAGTGTGTAAGGATTATGATCTTCAGAAGATGAAAGAGGAAACAAGGAGCTGGATAGAAGAACTTAAGTTATCAACCAAGAAGGATGCGAGTGGAGGCTGATTAATGTCAGAATATTTGACGAGTACATTTGCTAAACATTATGAAGAGCGGTTAAGCCTATAAAGGTGGGACATATGAGATGAGTGTGTTGGGTAGGTACGGTTATCTTATAGAAGCGGAAGGAAGAGAGGAGCGTAGAAAGAGCTAACGGAGTTGAAGCAGAGTAAAATGAGGTAACGTGGAAGTATGGTAGGAGGGTAAGTCGTTTACTACGAAGAAGGTCAGATACAAGTTAATCGGTGACAACTAAGAACGCACAGGTGCGAGTTGTCTATTGATGTGTGTAGATGGGAAGAGTAAACAAGACTATTGGAACATATAGGATTGGGAGCAAGAGCTTGGAGTAGTCACGGCGGATCAATGTCAATAGTAAGGAGGTACATCAACGGATGCACATTTGTCTTAAATCAAATAATGTTGAACGAGTTCAAGCAAGTAGTTATAACAAGACCTTTGAGGAGGAGATTGTAACGATCTTACACGACCTTCTTAGGTCATGGGATTGACATATGGAGGAACGCCACGGGTTACAACTCTTAAGGTTTGATCATGGTAAGGAGAGCTAGTGGAGCAACCGTAAGATGAGGCTTCCTTTGTAGTTGTACATAGAATACCGAGAAATACATAAGGTGACCAACAATAGTATGGGAAGACTGAAGTTTTGAAGTTTGAAGTCGATGTGAGATGTACAAGAAGTACATGAAAGATTGAGGATAGAACCTATACGGTCAATTCGACGTTACATAAGAAAAGGGAGTAAGTTCTACACCTACTCGAAGGAATGATGTAGGCTTTGGTAGAATACGAAGAAGGTAATACTAATATATTATAAGGCGTGATTATCTCATGCAGTTAGGACCTTCATGACTTCACAGAGTGTGAAACCTTAAAAAATAAAAAAAAATTTTTAGAACAAGTCTCCCGAGTTCCGGAGATGAAGGATCTTTGAAAGAGGACGGTGAACATTGTAGCTAAAGAAGTATTAAACTACGTGATCGATGGACGTCACCTCAACATATCGGGGTGGACCACTTGAAAAATGTTAAGACAAGATTGTATCGATATCTTACGATATGTGATGGGAGAAGAAAAGCTGGAACTCGAGATAGAACGGATTCAAATGCACCGGGAGGTGGATTTACCATTAAGAAGATTTGAAGTTCACGTTGGAAAAATATCCTGAACTCTTGATTTGAAGTTCACGTTGGGATATATCTTGAATTCTTGATTTGAAGTTATTATAGAGGACACCAGGCTGCAAAGAGAGGGACGACTATCTCCATTTGTACAATGATTACTATAAGTTGAGCAAGATGACAATGAAGGACAAGTATCCCTTACAACAAATGGGGGACCTACTCAATCAGCTGCAAGGGTCGGTAGTTTCTTCTAAGATTAACTATTATTTGAGTGTCACCATTTGAGAATTCGAGACTCGGATATTGCAATTACGGTATTCCAGACCAACCAGGGTCCCTACGAGTTGTAGTCACTCCATATGAGCTTACTGATGCCCGAAGGAGATATTTTGGGGTCTAATCTTGAAAAAGAGAGAAGATATTTGACAAGTTTTCTCGGGATGGCAAACCCTGAAAGATGTGAAAGAAGTTACAAGTTTTCTAGGATGTGCTGGTCATTACCGGATTTGTGAAGAAATTCTCCAAGTCAGAGTCGTGATTGAGTATTGAGGAACGATGTAAAAGTAATAGCATATGTATCTCACAGTGTGAAGTGAAGTACTTCCTTCATCACTTGGAACTTGTAACAATATTGAGGAAACACAACAACAAAGATTGGTTTGACAAGAACCAAAGCCTACGGTGTAAATTGGAAGTTCGATCGCCCTTGTTAGAGACAATCAAAGAAGAAACATAGTGGAAATGTTGCATTTAGAAAGACCCGAGAGTAGTGAGCGTTCACCCGGTGTTTCATGCGTACCAATCTAGGAAGTACAGGTATGACTCGAGAAGTTTTGCCGGTCTTGATGAGTTAGTGGCGTCATAGAACCAATGAGGCTAATAGGAAGTCGGAGGATAGTATCTTTGGTTGAGTTTTACGCTGAGCTAGTAGCGTTGATAAATCGAAGGGTTGAACCTAGTTCTTCCCTTAGTTGTGTATATGTGTGAAGTTATATGTTGTGTGTGCCCCGTGCGGGAATGTGCTTTATGACGTGATGTATCTTACGATAGTAGTTCGGGTAGATCGTGTGTATATAGTAGAAGGTTTAAGCCTTCCTAGTTTGAGAGTTTATACCTCCACCTTAGGGACCGAGAAGTTTGGCGTATGGAAATTTCGGGCCGAAACTTGTTTTTAGGGGGACCTGATGTAACGCCCCTTTCTTTTGGGTGCGTTCCGATTTTTATTTTCTTCCTACTTTCGATTCGTTCGTGGCACGAGATTTATTTTTATTATTTAAAAATAATATTCAACATAAAAATAGCATTGCGGGTATTTTATTGTTTTGGTGTACATATACGTATTTCCGTATTTTATTTTTAGTCGCAAAAGTCGGAAATTTTTGATTCGGAGATCCCGTTCCGTTCGTTTAATCGAGTTTTGCCCTATTCCCTTTTTCTTCATTCTTTTTCTTTTATTTTCTTTTTCTTTTCTCCTGCCCCTTTTTTGTCTCTTGCGTGTTGGAGCTATCCAGGAGATGGCAGGACCGCCTCCTCGTTCTCTCCTATCTACAGCTGCTGCAGCCAGCCAGTGACCCCTCGCCCTCCCTCTCGCTGGATCTACCCCAAGCAACCCTCACACTCTCATCTCACAATTCTCTCACCTCCAATCTCTCCTCTGCTCATCTCTCAGCCTATCCTTCTCTCTTTGATTTTCATCCCTCTATGTTGCCTCTGTTGAAGCCGATTGGAGGCTGCACCACTATTAGGGGAGAGTTCGGACCACCAGGACTCGCCGGAACGTTGAGGAGGCGCCTCTGCACCGCCGCCTCAAGCCAATCGGAAAACAAAAGGCCGGAGAACGCTGCCCCTCTTTTTCTCCCTGCTCCCTGTTCTCTTCTGACGCGAGGAGGGGAGACGCACCCGTCGATTTCCACCGGAGGACTGCCTCGCTGCCGCCAGGAAGGAAGCCCTTTGCCTTCGCCGTCAGAGCCCAGAGTTGCCTCGTAACGCCGCTTGCTTGCCCTCTCAAATCACCTCTGTCGCCAGAAACAGGGGTTAGTTGTTAATCCTTGTTGCCGCCAAACGCCGCCGGAGACGAGGTGTTGCCGCCCTTCTGTGAAGCCCTCCTGCTCCGCCGCTTCTCTCCTCTGTCTTGCGCAGCCTGCCGGAGTCCCAGCACGTCCCAGCCGCCGCCAGCTCTTCCCTTTGCCGGCTGCTGCCCTTGCGGGTTCAAAAAGAACCCTTCTTTAGTTATTACATTTGGCCCCCAGAATTTTGGTATAATTACAAAAAGTGCCCATGTTTTGTATTTGCAGATTAGACCCACTCTTTTGGAAATGCATTTAATGCCCTTACTGATTTGTATATTTATTTTGGAAAATGGTCAAGTTTATTGAGTACCATATTGTGCCGGGAAAGTTGACTACGGATTTTGACTCATCTTTATAGAATCGTATATTTTGTCCCGGACAATGTTCTTATTGTTTTAACCTTGGATTTTAACTACGGGATTTTAAAGTTGACGTTTGAAAAACGAGTTTTACCTTTGAGTTATATTTTATATAATTTTAAAATCAAATTTAGCATATAAGCTAAATTTCCTTAGCTTTGATTTTAGGTCCGGAAGCGCCCGGTATAGACCAACAAATCCATTCTCTACATCCGTAGATCGTACTCCGCCATCGACTTTGTGTGAGTACCTCTTTCTCGATATAGTATTTTTTAGTAATAGTACCATGCTAGGTTGGATCTAACATAACTTAGTGGAAATGCCAAGTAGTGGCTTTGAACTTTAGGTGAGGATTTAAGGATGATTTGAACGTTATAAGGATTGAGGTGTTTATGTTATCATGTGAGCTTTGTTGAGGTTGTGAGTATGTGTTTGTTGAGATCGTGGAGTTAGGATGGAAGTATTATAGCATGTGGTTATAGTTGAGATCTCGTGAGTTTATGAGGGCTATGAGAGTATCCTAGTTTATGGGAGTGTATGACCTAATAAGAATATATAGTACTAGAAGTCTAAGGACTTCTAGCTTGCGTGAGTAGTTGTTGATTATCGTGCCTTGTCTTGAACAAGCTTTGATTATATTCCTTCGAAGAGTGTTATCGTTTTCGGGTAGCTTTGAGACGAGGTAAGTCCTCGGACTTACTTAGCCGCTTCTATGCCTTATTTTGATGTATATGGTGGTGTGTGTTTACCGCTTTTAAGCATGAAAATGGATTAGGATTTACTTGACCTTATTTATTGGCCCATTGTTACTACTATTATTATCGGTCGGTGACATCACCGCTCAGTTTACCGAGGGAGACTGGGGGGATCTCTGCGACCAGACCATACAAGGTATACGGGAGGGCTTCTTCATCACTTCCTCAGAGTATACGGGTTGGGCGCCGCCACACTCCTGTTGGTTACACGGGGACAGGGGCAAGAGTTATAAGACTCTCGTGTCACACTTGAACGAATGGATTAGATATGGAATAACCTAAAAAGATAATAAGTAACAGATGTGTATGTTTATGAGCATGTTGTGTGTTTGTGTTCCTATGTGTGTTTGTGCCATATTATTCTTATAATGCCTAGAATGGGAGCTAACGGTTTTATACCGATTGTTGTAGTTGATGTACAGGTTAGGATGTGGCCGAGTGATCTGGAGGAGTGGGCAGCCGGGGTTCCGTACATCTTAGGTTGTTTGGGTTAGGAGTCCTTGTGTTGTTGTTATTGTATATTTTTGATGTTGTTGTAAGGACGGCTGATGTCTTTCCTTTCCTTTATTTCCGGGTTTCATAACATTGCATAAAAATGTATTTCGGTTTTGGCCTTTATTTGTGCCTTGTTGCAAAATCCGGTGTAATTGTTGTCAGGCTAAGGGTCGGGACCCATTGTGAGGTCTCCGCCCGTAGCATCCCGAGTCCCGCGGATTCGGGGTGTTAGACATCCCTCCTGCATCGCTTCCTGGGCTACGCTGCTCCTCTTGATGGGCTCCAAGGCAAACGGTGTAGAGGTGAGACACATACAAAGCGGCCCAACTAAGAAGGGCAAGGCTGGAGGACTTGGGCTGAGGCAAGGAAGCACAAAGTGGGCTGAAGCAAAGGGTAGGAAAGGAGTGGTGTGGTTTTGTCAAGGCTTTTCACAGTCTTGTCAAAACGTGTCAAGGCTTCGTCAAGCCCATGCATGGCCTTGTCACAATCTTGTCATGGTCTCGTCATAACCCGTCATGGTCTCGTCTTGGTCTCGTCAAAACTCGTCACGACTTTGTCAAAGACAAGTCATGTTATAAACTAGGGTTTGAATAAGGTTTGCTATAAACATCTTATCATTTTATGTGAAATGATATTACATAAAGTGATAAAATTTTGAGATATTGTGTCCAATTAGATAGACAGCTAAGGATCAAAAGATCGAAATCCGGTTGTAACACCCCAATTTCTGAGAGATCGGGGAGCTACTGGTTAGGACCTCATCCCTTGATCTATATCATTATGGAGAGAACCACCTAGCAAGAAGAGAAATCAAGAAGCAAGGAGAAGGAAAGACATGAACATGCATAAAGACTTCAACTACTAGGAGAAAAAGAAATGACATGATCGAGAAGAAGAAGAGACTAAGTCATTTTAGAATTCTTCGTACTACAAGATTGAGGGTGCATGAAAGTCTACTCAACCATGCACATTTCCGTAAAAGGACAAGATTCATTGATCACATGGACAAGAACAAGCTCGTCCATGCGCATCTTTCAACTCAACCATGGAAGGAAGAAGAAAGCACCAACCATTCACCTACACATCTTCTAACTAAACCATGCAAGGACGTAGAGGGTTCTAACCCTATGTATCCCTTATCGATGCAAGCATGCATGAACATAGAGAATGGCAGGTCCACTCTTTCCTTTTCGTTTCAACCATGCAGAAGCATAGGGAACCCGAAGATCATACTTCACCCGATTCAACTGAAAGTATCTCCGGACCAGCCCCGGTTCATACATGCATTGCTCGCCGATCTCCCATGCGTGTGTACGACCTTCTTGGAGCGAGCCAACCATGCATCGTACCCAGTTCGGTCCATTCATGCAAACTCCCTTTTCGGTCCAAACTGCACGACGCATTTTATACATCCATGAAGACCGGACCACCCATGCAAGCGAAGGGTGAAATCATATGTGGATTTCCTTCGGAAATCGATAAAAGCTGCAATCAAGATCCGACCCCGATACACTTCGACCTACCTCCTCCAAACCTCCAGCCGGAACTAAGATCAGACTATAACACAGACACGCACTACATTTACAGGTTTTTTTTTTACTATTACCTTGTGATGTAAGTGATATTTTGATAACCCCTGCATCATTGCCTTGCCTATCTCCATTGTCTAAATCAATAGTTTGGTTACTTTTTTCGTTTTTTTCTTTGTAAACAAATGGGGTTGTTCAGCATATAATTAATATTTCTTCGGGACAATTCCATACTCACTTTCAGACCTTGCCAATTTGATCAGTCTGTATGTGAACATGCTCTTAGGACACCAACATTTATAGTTCTATGTTTGAGCCTCTTTTATGTTTGATCAGTCTTTCATGCTCTTAGGCTTAAATGGAATGGATTAACAAGTACCTGCTCAGACTTCCATTTAATTTGATGCTGCTTGTTGTTAATTTATTTTAGATACTGAACTAGTTGATCTATTTCCAGTAATTTTTTTTATCAGTTTGAGCATGTAGCATAAACGCTGGTATTCCTTGGATCTTATTCTATTTTTTTGTGTTACAGTTTTACAGGGAACAACTTAAACTGTGGAGGAAATTCTTCTCATCTATGTGCATCTAGTAGCAGCAGTTCGGGTTAGATTGACTTAAGTTTGTGCTCATCCTTTATCACATATTGGACCCAACAAAGTGTCAACTGACCAACTATCACCTCATTTGCTAACATGATCTTCACATAAGTCGAAGTTTGGTATAATCTTTGGATATCATTGGAGGAGTTGTTGGTGTACTTTTGATTGTTGTCTTGATGAGCTTTGTGTATAACTTCTCCCTTCTTATGCTAATGTTGCCTATCCTTGATTCGATAACATATATTTCATTTGGAACTAAATTGTTTGTACATCTTGTGGTATGTTTGTTGATCAACTCAACCATCATCATGAAATCTAATTCACGTCAAACATGAGTACAATCTATTGCAATAAGATTGCAACTTCTACATGAAACTGTTTTTTTTTTCACCAAAGGCATTTATGTTCCTTCTTTTCTTACCTAATAGAGATAAAACCGGAGAGCCTATTTTGGACTGGCCTACAAGAAAATGAATTGTAGTAGGCACTACTCGTGGATTGGCTTACCTTCATGGCCACTGCAACCCAAAGATCATCCACCGTGATGCCAAGGCTGCTAACGTGTTACTAGATGAAGATTTTGAGGCAGTAGTTGACAAGTTTTGCTTGGCAAAGTTGGTTGATGTCCAATGTGACTACACAAGTACGTGGGACGATGGGACACATTGCACCTGAGTACCTTTCCACTGGAAAGTCATCAGAGAAGACAAATGTGATTATGCTTCTTGAACTAGTAACAAGTCAGCATGCAATTGACTTCTCACGCATGGAAGAAGAAGATGACGTCGAAAATCCAATCCAGAGAGTCCACCTAAACACACAAAGAAATCGAAAATCCGCTTGTGATATTGTGTATTTAACCTTAACGATAATTTCAATGACACTCTTGTTAAGAGTGTCACAATTGTGCAGACATTGGAGAATTTTGTCGTTATTAAAAGTTTTCATTATAGTCGGACAATTAAAGAAGAGTTGTTTAGTAGATTTTGTATGATTACAAAAAACACTTGCATCACCACCATGACTTTTTGTGCATCAAGAGAAGCTTTAATCGAAAGTTCAAACAAAGAAATTTCTTAATCTTAGGCATAATATTCAGGTTTTATCTTGTGTAACACCAACTTTATTTTTTTGGATCAAATCAATAGTTGTCTTTGTGGAGAACCAACCATAATCATTGTTAGCCCAATAGATTTTATCACGAATATCATTTATTGGTAAAACATAATTTTTAATTTTATCAATGATATAGCATGAAAGAATGGTCTGAATTTGATTGAGAAAATGGGTATTCCATTTCAAGTTAGTGATAGTTCGCTACCAGGATATTCTCATTAATTAAAGGATCATTTGTTCTTAATTTCAATAAAGGTTCATCATAAATCCAACAATCTTTCCAAGATTTAATAGTATTTTCATCACTAACTCTTCACTTGACACCCACATAATTTCCTTCTTAAGTTTCATAAGTTTGTTCCATTGCCAAGAAGATGAGGAGTGATATTGATAGTCCTATAAACAAATAAGAGGATGAGGAGTGACATTGATGAGGAGTGGCATTGGATATAGTATCCATATACTCAATTAGGACGTACCTTTTATCATGTTGGATAATCATAATTGTTTTGTTCTTCATTTGGTATTCCTTCCATAGGAGGCATAGGCCTCTCGAGTATCCAGTTTACCAAAGAAACCATATATATGAGTAGGAAATATTTTGAAAAATATCAAACAAATCGAATAATCTGTATACTTTACTAAAGTACATTACACTAATGTTGATGTGGCGCCTCCATGTTTTTTTTTCGGATTAAATCTTTTATTAAATCACAAATTAAGCCAATAAATCTTTTTTTACTAAAGAATTATCTAAAAAAATATAAAACTAACCAACAATTTATTTGCTAACATGTTTGATCACGATTTTTTTATATAAATTATATATAAATCGTAACAAGATGGATTAGTTGCAACTAACAAATTAAATTAATTTTAAACAAATATCTAATCGGTTTAATTGTTTACAATCAATAAAAATATACTCGGTTGCAACTAAAATATAATTTTTATTTTTAATCTTTGTTTTATGTATTTTAAATCAAAACTACTAAGATTGCGTCTGATAACCTTATCCCAAATTCTAATTGATTTATTTTATTCGGTAAGATTCGTCTCATTTCTTTTCTCATCTATATACTTACTAAAACAGACGACATAAAGCTAACGTGGCGTTTTCATATTTTTTTTCGAATTTAATCTTTTTACTAAATTACAAATTAAGCCATAACTGAAAGTCTCATAAACTGAGAAAAAGTACAGTCATAACTGAAAGACCGATAAAAGAAACTGCACCCCATCCTATGGAGTACGACACCCCGGCTGTCCACTACCATCTGGATCACTCGGCATCTGCTCTAACCTGTGGCAAGTCTAAACAACGATAAACCGTTAGCTAACTAATCAAATATAAGTAGAAAGATAAATAGCACAAACACATAGAAGAAGAATATAAACATTCAACATGCTTGCACACAATCCTCTTATTATCTGATAACTTATGTGATTCAAATTATCCGGTTTTAAAAGTTGTAGCACGAGAAATCTTAAGATTCTCGCCCCCGTTCCTTATCCAACTGGTGATAGTTTGGCACACCTCCACCGGTGGCGTCCCCGCAAACCAAGTATGGACTAGATCCGAAGGAAACCCCCAGCGCCCTCGAGCTAACTGAGCAGAATGCTACCGCCCGTTACTCTAAGGCCAGATATGTAAGTCGGTCGATGATTACTATGAAATACACTAGTGCACACATCATTCACACACCACTGTCGTCATTCACGCACATATCCGAAAACTAGCTAAGTAAGCCGAAAGGACTTAACTAAAATAGATCTTGACTCTCTAATTTGCAAATTGATCTGTAAATGTAGGAATTCAGTAGCCTGTCAAAGGAGGCAAGTGTGTCAGCATATTTTCTTGGTAATTAGAAGTCTAAAACTTCTAAGATAGTAGATCCTATTAGAACAGAATTTAATACAATACCAATTTATGGTAAAATGACTATTTTACCCTTGGTCCCGAAACTTCCAAAAATTCCATAATTCATGCCTAAACTCTTATTTGAGACTAAAAAGTAATATTCTAACTCTTAAAGATGGGTTTAGTTAAAAACTAGAAATTTACCCATTTTCCTATTTTCCGAAAGATCATTAAGGTCCAACTTCGGCTTCAAATATGAAATTAGAATAAACTTATAAAAATTCCGAAATAATTCTCTAAATCATCTATGGTAACCCATCTACTCCTAGGAGCAAAAATTTTTCAAAACTGTTCAACCATCATTTCTATAAAAATTTCCAAAGTTGGTTAAAACACTTTTTGTAACACCCCGAATTCTCAGAACTCGGAGTATTACTGGTTAGGACCTCACAATGGATCCCGACCTCAGTTTGACAACAATATTACTAGGATCTTGCAACAAGACACAAATAAAGAAAACCGAAATTCATAAAAATAGTATTTTTAAAGTAATGAATGCAACACTGTCTAGCAGCCTAAAGTACTTAAACAAAAGAAACGAACAACTGTCTTAACCGAAAGAAAGGAAAGACAAACACAACCTCCAACCTCCACTCTAAGGAGTACGGAGACCCGGCTGACCACTACTTCCGGATCACTCAGCTGCTGGTCTAACCTGCAATAAATCTAGAAACACAACAAGAGGAACCGTTAGCTAGTTATCTAAATATTAGCAGAATAATAGTAGCACACACACACACATAAAAATATAAACACCCATCATGCTTTCAAACAAGTCCGTTTTATTATCTGGAGTTAAGTTACTCTTTCACGCTAATGATACTTATTTTGTGACACGAGGGATTCCCAAACCTCGCCTCCGCCCCGTGTAACCATCAAGAATGGATCCGATGCATCTCACCTTGTACCTGCCTGGTCTGGGTATAGAGAACCTCCCAGTCTCCTGTCAGAGCTGGGCAGTGATGTCACGGCCCGTTATACATACACTTGGGCCTTAAACGTAATAATAACAGTCGTCTTAGCAAGTTATTATTATTAAACACGCAAATAGCACACACAACCACTATCACTCAACTAATATCCATAAAATGGCTAAGTAAGTCGCAAGGACTTACCTGAGTCAAAATACTCTCTAACGCGTCTCAAACAGTCCGTACTCGTGGTAACTCAAACGCCTGTCAAATAAGGCATGTGTATCAAAATCACATCTCAACGTCCAACCTCATGCGAAGGAATTACGGAAAAAGCTCTCTTATGGTAAAAGACCATTTTACCCTTGGTATCGTAATTCTCGAAGTTTAATTTAGAAAACTATCAATTCCCTTTGATAGTTACACCAGCTATAAGTTACACTCTAAAACTCTTCCAAGAACCAAAATCCCTCCTCACTTCCCTATTATTACTTTACTCTTCCAAACGTATGTATACCTATGTACGTACTTTAACCTTTACCTCCATTTCCGATTAAAACCGTAACCATTTGGTATTTATATATATATATATAAATATATATACATACATACATATATATATATATATATATATATATATACATGACATTTCCGCAACTCCCGTTCGTATGAGTAGATTATATATATATCGATCCACATGTATAACTTTACATCATATAATATATATATACGTATACTTATATACTCGGCATACAAAATTCTTATATTTTTATACGCTATTTTTATTCTTATAAGTATATGTTTATATATAAATTTACGTACCTATATATAAGTATATATACCCTACGGTACCTTACTCAAATGTCTAATATATATATACGTATATATATATATATATATCCGTATACGAATTCTCTCATTCCTCAACACCGTCATTGTATACATAAACATACACTAAAGTATATTCATATACATATATATAGCTTCTTCCACAGGTATACTACAGTGCGGATTGAAGAAAACAGAAGAAGGAAAATGCCTGCTCACCTGCTGGAGTGGCTCGCACCGGTCTTCTGCAGCGGTCGGCGGAAGGCTTCGTTCCTCGGCTCGCTTCCGGATGGCAGTTCTGCAACAGCGGCGGCGGTTCAACTGGCGGAAGGTCCGGCTGGTTCAGCACAACAGCACTGCTGCTCGAAGGTCCTCGTTGCGGTCTGTGTTTGCGGGGATTAGCAACAGCGATGCAGAGGCAGGAGGTTCGATAGGGGAGGAAGGCTTACCCGTGTAACGGTCCCGGAGAGACTCGGTGGTTCCTGCGGTGGGGTCTGTAGCACCGGTTGGTTCAGATCGGCCTTGGAGACGTGCATTCCTTGGAGCACAGAGGCGGGTTGCTGCTACTGTTGTCTAGCGGCGCTGTCACTGGCGGACGAGGAGGGCGGACAGAACCGGTGGCTCACCTGGTGGTGGCGGTCGACAGCAGGCGGCTTGGTGGCTCCGGTGTGGCTGTTGTCTGGTTGCACAGCCCATTATTAGGCTGTTGCGGATTCAGAAATAGAGAGGGAGAGGAGAGATTGGTCGAGAAGAAAGCTTACCTCGGTTGAGGTCGCCGGCGAGCAGGGAAGGCAGACGAGCGCGGCACAGGCACGGCGGCGTCTCTGGTGGTTGACATAAGGCGGCGCAGTGGCTCGATTTCCGGCGTGCGGCGTAGCTGCTCTTCTCCTAGGCAAGCGGCGTATCGTCTGAAGGTAAGGGATGGTTACGGTTTAGTTTAGAGTGTAAATTAGGGTTAGGTTAATTAGATTTTAATTAAGCAATAAAGGATGGGCTGGATTAAGAAGTTATTGGGCCTGTAGAAGGATTTTCAAATGGGCCTGTTCTTTTAATCAAGAAAACAAAGCTGAAACTAATACTCGTTTCTTGTACAGAATTATTTCCAGTCACGTAATTTATCATTTTATGTGAATTCAGATCACAAATAAAATGATAGAAATTATATATCATTTTATTTTGTTTAAGAGAATAAGGTTGGCGAACCGGAATCCGGTTGGATCCGGATTTAAACGGAGTTTAAAATTTTCGGTTATTAAACTTACATTTCCTATACTTAGCCAAAATTTCATTGTTGGAAAAACAGCTTAACTACTCCACTTTGGGAGCTTATAACTTCTAATCCGACTGTTCATTTCTTCTCAAATTTTAACACGGTAAACTAATATATCTACCTATTATCTATTAAAATTTCAACGGTGGATCTTCTACATAACTCTTTAACATTGGTCTACAACAATGCCAATTTCCAACCCATAAACTGAAGCAAACAAAAATTAATTTATAGCAGTTCATGTATACAACTATTTCGGACGTCTTAACTCAGCAGCTACTATCCACCAACACCACCCATGTTCCAGTCCTAAGTAACGCCTCATCTCTCAAGTTTAACCTAGTCCTAAACGTCTAACTGATTATCGAAATACTAGCAGTGCAGGGGGTCGAGAGCACTTACCTACGAGTCTGCAGTGGTGAAGGAACACAGTAATCTAGCGCCTTTTACACCGCCTTGGCTGCTGAATCCTTGACGACAGAAAGACAATCAGTTTTGGCCCCTAGACTAGACCTAAGTTGAAGACAAGGGTAAGCGGAATTTTGCCTCACCTCACTGCCCTTCTCAGAATTGGAGATGGATGGCGGAAGTTTCCTGGTTGGTTCGAGCCTTCTGATGCAGTGTACTCGAGCCTTCTGCACGTGAATGAGAGCATTCCATCATCGATATCAAACAATGCAGAAGGGAGGGGATAGGAATAGTATCCATTCGACTCATGTTCGCCTCTAAACGTGCGTGCAAATAAGTTTTAAATTTATAAAACTAGAGTAAAAACAAGCGAACCCGCAGTGTACGGATCGGCGTAGATTAGCAAGTATTCCAGAGTATCGATATCAGGGAATTAGTGAAACAAAGTCAGTTTCAAGTAATCGAGCAATGAAAAGTGTAGAAGCTTTGCAAATATTGGGAAAACAACAATCCTAAAGATCCAAGTATCTAATTGTGGCAATCGATTCAAGATATTCTATAAGTATAAGGACAAAGTTGAGAATTGCAAAGGTATACTAAGGTAAGGTGATGTACTATGAAGTTCCATAACCCTATATGTCTAACCCAAAGACACTCTCTATAAAGGTTGTTGAGGCAGTAGTATAGAAAGGATCTAAATGTAAGAATTTGTAATAACCAAAAATTTTAAGTTCCGGTAAGATGAAATTAAACAAAATCCGACGAGATCATTGTAAATAATAAATCAGTAAAACAGAACGAGTTTAGTTCTATCATTTTATGTGACCTAGACTCACATAAAATGATAAATTAAATTCCCGGAATGATCTACGCTTTTAAATAAAATCAATTATAATTTATAAATACGGAAACTAATTCCGTATTATATAAATTCCCGCACTTTAACGAGTTCCGGATCCGTTCTAAAAAGAGTTGGATTGGAGTTAACCCGCTACTAGGCCCAAATTATCGGCCCAGCCCAGCCGGCCCATTCCTAATGACTAATCTAATTAACCTAATTAATTAACCTAATTCTAAACCTACGTTAAACCTACCGCTCCTCTACTCACCTTCTGTAACTATCGCCTTCCTTGCCGCTGAGAAGAGACGCCGCAACGCTGAAGCCACCACCAGCCAGAGTCCTCCGCCACCGCTCGCGCCGGCCACCTTGCGCCGCTCCCTGCAGGATCCAGCCGCCCAGCCCGCACGCCCCAGTCGACTGGTAAGCCTCCGGCCCTTCTCCCTTCCATCTCCCTCTCGCGTTCTGTTTCGAAATTGAGGGCCGTAACTCCGCCTCCCTGCAGTCGGTAGCCACGCCACCAGCCCGGACTTGCCGCCAGCGAACCGCCGCCGCCCGCCGAACCATCTCCCGTGCCGACGCGTGACGAGGTACGCCTCCTTCTTTTTTTTTCCCTCTTCGGCTTCGCTGGGCGCAACAGCAGCTAACTGCTTCTCTGTTCGCCGGTGATGCGAGCCAGGCACGAGCCTCCAACGGGACAGTGCAACAGTGAGAATACGAGCCATACCTTTGCAGCCGCAGGGGACGCCGGAACCCGCCACCAGTGTTCCGCAGCAACAGCAGGCCGACTACCCAGGAAAAACGCCGGAACGCTACTGTTTAGGACCCTAACGCCGGACTGCAGATTCCGTAAGCTTGCTACCCCTCTCTTCGATTTCACTGTCACCCATGGGTTTGTGAACTGCTGTTGTTGAGTCTCAGCATAGATAACGTAAATGAGCTGCTGAGTATGTGCATAAACTAGAAGGAAGGGCTGCTGTAAATTAATTTAATTTCTTCAGCTTTTAGGTTTCGAACAGCCCACCTTGTCGAACAATTATAAAATGTTTGGATATAGATCCACCGTTGAATTTTGGATATGTTGTAGACAGATATAAGTAGTTTATCACATTAAAATTTGGTGAGAAATGAACGGTCGGATTGAAAGTTACGAGCTCCCGAAGTTAGGTAGTTGAGCAGTTTTTTTTGAACTTATAAAATTGGCTAAGTATAAGAAAGTAGAGTGAGGAACCGACTTCGGGAATTATTATAAAAATATCGGCTGAACAGTTTAGTGAGATTCTTTCTTCTAAGGCTAGATAGAACCTCATAGATGATCTAGATAACAAATTCGGAAATTTTATAAGCCGTTAAGAATTTTATTTTTAGAGCCGAAGTTAAACCTTTTTCGGTTCTTCCGGAAAAATTGAAACATAAGAAAAATGTCCGTTTCGCACCTAATAAAATTCTAAGAGTTAGGATATATTTTAGAACTTCAAATAGGAGTTTGGACATGAATTTTAGGGTCTTCGAGAAAATCGGAACGAAGGGTAAAATGGTCATTTTACCCTAAAACTAACAATGTAGCTAGTACGTATGCATAATTATTTAATCTCAGAAGTCTTAGACTTCTATCTACGTGAAAGTGTGCTAATACACTTATCGCCTTTAACAGGCAACTGAGTGGGTACAGTTACAGAGCAAGTGATTACTAAAGAGTCGAGCATTATAACAGGTAAGTGCTTTGGGCTTACTTAGCTGACTGCTAAATATGAGTATAAATGATGATGGTGGTGTGTGATTGACATGTTAGAGAGATAGGTTGTGATATATAAATACCGACCTGTATTTTTGGCCTAAGAGTAACGGGCGGTGGCATTCCGCTCAGTAGCTCGCCGGGCGCTGGGGGTTTCTTTCGGGACTAGTCCACACATGGTTTGTAGTGACGCTACCAAAGGAAGTCAGCTATACCTACACCAGTTGGATAAGGAACGGAGGCGAGAACTAAAAATAGTTCTCGTGCCACAACTTAAATTGAATAATGTGAATCACTTAAAGAACAAATAATAATTTGTTGAGTGCCAGCATGTTGTTTGTTTATTTTTTGTTTCTGCTTGTGTTTGTGCTGTTGTCATTTTACTTATATTTGGTTAGTTAGCTAACGGTTGATATGTTGTTTAGATTTGACACAGGTTAGAGCAGATGCCGAGTGATCCAGATGGTAGTGGTCAGCCGGGGTGTCGTACTTTAGGACGTTTTGCAGTTTTTGCATTTGTGGGTTTTTCTGTTGAACATCGTTTCCTTCCGTACTTTGATATATTACTTTTCCGGCTGTAGTTGATCTGGTCACATTCATGCATTGATAAAAACTATTTTTATGATTTTTAGTTTTCCTTATCGGTGCCTTGTTAAAAGATCATGTTAAGTTGTTGTCAAACTAAGGTCGGGACCCATTGTGCGGTCCTAACCAGTAACTCCCTAAGTTGTAAAATTTGGGGTGTTACAGAATTGATCTCAAATACCCATTCCCAAACCCAAGGAATCAAAGACAAGCCAAAACGGTTGAGGTTGTGACACTCGAAACCGAAATAGAGGATGTTGAGTCTCACTACTACCTAGAAAGGACAAGCCAAGGCTAGGTTAAAGCTAATCTTCAACTTTGGATCAAAGTAAAAGAAAGATTCGTAAACTAGGGGAAATCACGGCTAGATCTTGAGAACCACGGCCGTGGAATCCAAGAACAGCCCGTGATTTAGGGTGTCGACGAGGTTTCTCTAACTCTCAAGGTCCAATCAATTTACGATCAATCTATCATCATCTATGCCACAACTATCAACCATTCACCTTAGAATTGCTAAAGGGTTTTAGCCAACAATCATTTTCATGATATCAATATTCAAATTAAGAAGAATAAAAGATGAAAACCCTCGAAAACTCAAATAAAACTCAAAATCAATCTCGAAATCCAAACACAAAGTCGTATGTTTATGAATCTAAACGAATATGAATAGAAACCTCACAAAGATATAGAGAAGTCACAAAGGACGGGATGTCAATCCGTTCTCGAATGAAAACCCTAGAATATCTCACAAGGTACACAATTTCCGAAAAGTATGTCCTTCACGAATCTTCAAGCGAATCTCCCAACGACAGCAATATATACGTGAAAGTCAGGGGTAAGTGAGCGTAAGCGAGCCCACGAAAACTCTCTTCTCTAGCCTTTTAATAAGGCGAGGTAGGGTTACGAGAAAGCCCAATGATGTGGCAAAATATGACACGTCACAGAATCACCGAAATCACGGCCAAGTACAACTTTCCACGACGTTGTTTAGGGTGTGGAACCAGATTACGGTGCCATAGTATTTCCACGGCCGTAATTTAGACCGTGTAACTCTCTGGAGTGCTCCAAACTCAAGTCCACGTTCATGTTGCCAAATCCACGGCCGTGGTTTAGGGCGTGGAAGTCAATTTCCTTCTCCACGACCGTAATTCAGGGCGTGGACTTGCTTTTCTTCTTTCTTTGCCTTTGTTTCGTGCAATCTTCCATTCATGCTCCTTCCTTAGCCTTTCTAATGCATCTCCTTGCCATCAAATGTGATCGAACACTCCTTTCCTTCCTTATTTGATCCAATCCAAGCTTTATTCACCTAAAAACACAAAGAAGCTAGTGTAGATCTCTATATCGACAAAGTGGGTGAACCAGCTCACAATTGCTTCAAACATATATCTAAGAACACTATAAAGAGGGAAAAGCAGCTAAAACAAGTGCCTAAAATATCGTCATATTTCATACTAACAACTCACCTACTGAAGGGTTGTGTGCGAAACCTATGTCCCAGGCGTAGGTACGTGTGCAGCAGTGTTGCTACCTTCTTGATCTCGCATCAAGGAGAGTCTGGCTCATTTGGGAGTGTCGTAGCAAGGAACGTTTGGCTCGTCTAGGGAGCGATTGGAAACATACGCTGCAGCACTGAGATAGTCCACCTATCTGCACTTGTACTCGTCTATGAGGAGATCTCGTCACCCCTGCAGATAGGTCTATTCAAATCGAAAGAGATGGCAGCAGAGTAGGAGAGGGGTAGGACTCACCTACTAAGTGCTCTGGCCTGATGTAGAGGGGCACCAGGGAAGCTGCATTGCTTGATCTAGGCTCGTTGGTTGATCACTCCTTGCGTCTGTAAAGAAGGAACGAGTACCAGGAAGGTTGGGAAAAACGTATGAAGAGTCGGGAGGGGAGAAGGTGTTACGAGAGTAGCCAGAAGAGAGGCGACATTCATGGAGTGAACCTGGACAGATTGAAGCGAGGTTGGAAAGGAAAGAATCATAGAGGCGTGATATCCTGCGTGATCTCAAGATCGTTACAAGCTAAAGGCAAATACGTAAGTGCTGCTCCCTGGGTTGAGAACTGACGAACAGAAGGTCATCCCTCCTGCATCGCTTCTTGGGCTGCGCTGCTCCTCTTGATGGGATCCAAGGCAAACGGTGTAGAGGTGAGACACATACAAAGCGGCCCAACTAAGAAGGGCAAGGCTGGACGACTTGGGCTGAGGCAAGGAAGCACAAAGTGGGCTGAAGCAAAGGGTAGGAAAGGAGTGGTGTGGTTTTGTCAAGGCTTGTCATAGTCTTGTCAAAATGTGTCAAGGCTTCGTCAAGCCCATGCGTGTCCTTGTCACGATCTTGTCATGGTCTCGTCATAACCCGTCATGGTCTCGTCTTGGTCTCGTCAAAACTCGTCACGACTTTGTGAAAGACAAGTCATGTTATAAACTAGGGTTTGAATAAGGTTTGCTATAAACATCTTATCATTTTATGTGAAATGATATTACATAAAGTGATAAAATTTTGAGATATTGTGTCCAATTA
Source organism: Fagopyrum esculentum (assembly GCA_033239045.1). NCBI lineage: Eukaryota > Viridiplantae > Streptophyta > Magnoliopsida > Caryophyllales > Polygonaceae > Fagopyrum > Fagopyrum esculentum. The sequence goes on from BSUD01000274.1 coordinate 802,524, forward strand.
GATAGACAGCTTAGGATCAAAAGATCGAAATCCGGTTGTAACACCCCAAATTCTGAGAGATCGGGGAGCTACTGGTTAGGACCTCATCCCTTGATCTATATCATTATGGAGAGAACCACCTAGCAAGAAGAGAAATCAAGAAGCAAGGAGAAGGAAAGACATGAACATGCATAAAGACTTCAACTACTAGGAGAAGAAGAAATGACATGATCGAGAAGAAGAAGAGACTAAGTCATTTTAGAAATCTTCGTACTACAAGATTGAGGGTGCATGAAAGTCTACTCAACCATGCACATTTCCGTAAAAGGACAAGATTCATTGATCACATGCACAAGAACAAGCTCGTCCATGCGCATCTTTCAACTCAACCATGGAAGGAAGAAGAAAGCACCAACCATTCACCTACACATCTTCTAACTAAACCATGCAAGGACGTAGAGGGTTCTAACCCCATGTATCGCTTATCGATGCAAGCATGGATGAACATAGAGAATGGCAGGTCCACTCTTTGCTTTTCGTTTCAACCATGCAGAAGCATAGGGAACCCGAAGATCACACTTCACCCGATTCAACTGAAAGTATCTCCGGACCAGCCCCGGTTCACACATGCATTGCTCGCCGATCTCCCATGCGTGTGTACGACCTTCTTGGAGCGAGCCAACCATGCATCGTACCCAGTTCGGTCCATTCATGCAAACTCCCTTTTCGGTCCGAACTGCACAACGCATTTTATACATCCATGAAGACCGGACCACCCATGCAAGCTTACCTAACCCTCCATGCACTCGTGATGATTGGCCCATACACGCTATTTTAAATCCACCATACACCCATGGAGAATGGTCCGAATCTTGTGGCCAATTTTGGGTCAAAGATATTATATTTTCTGTCCATGAAAACTTCTTTAATTATGGGTTAATTTTTGACCTTTTGATTGTTAATTTTCACCTCATATTTCTTTTAATTATTTGACAAATAGTTTAAGTCTTCTAATAGATAAGTTTAAAGATAGATTGAGAGAATCAAGTATATCTTTTACAAGATATATTTGATTGATCCTATGTAACATTATCTTAGAGTAGATTGAGAGAATCATGTATATCTCTTACAATATATATTTGATTGATGTTAGAGGATCCTATTAATATTATCTTAGAGTACATTGAGAGAATCATGTATATCTTTTACAAGCTATATTTGATTGATGATCCTATGTAATATTATGTTAGAGTAGATTGAGAGAATCATGTATATCTTTTACAAGATATATGTGATTGATGTTAGAAGATCCTATGTAATATTATCTTACAGTAGATTGAGAGAATAATGTATATCTTTTATAAAATATATTTGATTGATGTTAGAAGATCCTATGTAATATTATCTTAGAGTAGATTGGGGAATCATATATATATATTTTACAAGTTATATTTGATTGATCTTATGTAATATTATCTTAGAGTAGATTGAGAGAATCATGTATATCTTTTACAAGATATATTTGATTAATGTTAGAAGATCCAATGTAATATTATCTTAGTCTTTTACATGATATATTTTATTGATATTAGAAGATCTGGGATGCTATCATGTACTCACGCCTCTCCTACATATATAGGATACCCGGCGCCTGTTATCTCTTCGTCTTCATCCTCCTCAATTTGGAGCAAATTCAAGTCGGCCGACATAAGAAAAACAAGAACAAGCGGCGTCGATCACAAGTTAATAGTACAAATCCCTTGTAAATGTCGTGCGTGTCGGTTATGGGCCGCCGGATACCGGCGGTGATCTGATCTGGTTCCGTCTGGAGGGTAGGTCGAAGTGGTTCGGGGTCGGATCTTGATGGCAGATTTTATCGATTTCCCAGTGATTTCGCTTTCGCCTGCCGAGTGTTGATCGATTGGGAGGAATAGTGATGAAGAGGAGGCAGAAGAAGCGGATAATGAGGGACCGTTACGAGGGTCTTTAACGCTTCCATGGATTCCTTGGAAGAGGCTTTACCTATTAGGTAGGTTCCGTTGCTTATCTTCTCCTGGTTTCATTAATCTTTTGTGCTGCTGTGATTTTGATTGAATCTTGTGAAATTTACCGAACAATTTGGTCTCCAGAAGGCGAATCTTGATGTTGTTTCGTTATATGAAATAATTTACTATTTTGAATGTATTTTGTGAGAGGAGTGTATGCGCAAGAAGGTTTCTTGTCTTGAAGTTCCTTCCCTGCAAATCCACATATGATTCTTGTGACATTCATACATTGATGCTTTCTTTGGAAGCACTTTGTTCAATTCTAATTGTTTTTTATATGAAAACAACATCAAGAAAATTTGTAAATTTCACATTACTCGATCAAAATCATAGTTAGAAATTCATCGATCACACACCACAAAAATTAATGAAAACAGGAGAAGATGCAAAGCAACGCATCTCGAAGGTAAAGCCTCTTCCAAGGAATCCATGGAAGCTTTAAAGCCCTCTCTTAGCGGTCCCTCATTCTCCGATTCTTCTTCCTCCTCTTCATCACTATTCTTGCCAATGGATGAAGACTCGGCAGGCGAAGGGTGAAATCATATGTGGATTTCCTTCGGAAATTGATAAAAGCTGCAATCAAGATCCGACCCCGATACACTTCGACCTACCTCCTCGAAACCTCCAGCCGGAACTAAGATCAGACTATAACACAGACACGCACTACATTTACAGGGTTTTTTTTACTATTACCTTGTGATGTAAGTGATATTTTGATAACCCCTGCATCATTGCCTTGCCTATCTCCATTGTCTAAATCAATAGTTTGGTTACTTTTTTCGTTTTTTTCTTTGTAAAAAAATGGGGTTGTTCAGCATATAATTGATATTTCTTCGTTTGTACCTCTTTTTATGTCTTTTCCATGATTATTGTTTTTTTCTTCCACAAGGTGTACACAACTGGCAAGATTCCAGTGGAGTTTGGAGATATATCAAGACTAACAAATCTGGATTTAGAGAATAACAACTTCAGTGGTGAACTTCCATCTTCACTTGGAAATCTTACTAATCTCGAGTATTTGTAAGACTTTTGTGCAATAATCTTAATTCATATATGTCATTTGCTCATCCAGCTCTGCGCCAATCATAAACACTATTGCCTTATTTTATTTACTTATTTGTGCAAACAGGATTTTGAGTAACAACAATCTCTTCGGGACAATTCCATACTCACTTTCAGACCTTGCCAATTTGATCAGTCTGTATGTGAACATGTTCTTAGGACACCAACATTTATAGTTCTATGTTTGAGCCTCTTTTATGTTTGATCAGTCTTTCATGCTCTTAGGCTTAAGTGGAATGGATTAACAAGTACCTGCTGAGATTTCCATTTAATTTGATGCTCCTTGTTGTTAATTTATTTTAGATACTGAACTACTTGATCTATTTCCAGTAAATTTTTTTTATCAGTTTGAGCATGTAGCATAAACGCTGGTATTCCTTGGATCTTATTCTATTTTTTTGTGTTACAGTTTTACAGGGTACAACTTAAACTGTGGAGGAAATTCTTCTCATCTATGTGCATCTAGTAGCAGCAGTTCGGGTTAGATTGACTTAAGTTTGTTCTCATCTTTTATCACATATTGGACCCAACAAAGTGTGAACTGACCAACTATCACCTCATCTGCTAACATGATCTTCACATAAATCGAAGTTTGGTATAATCTTTGGATATCATTGGAGGAGTTGTTGGTGTACTTTTGATTGTTGTCTTGATGAGCTTTGTGTATAACTTCTCCCTTCTTATGCTAATGCTTCCTATCCTTGATTCGATAACATATATTTCATTTGGAACTAAATTGTTTGTACATCTTGTGGTATGTTTGTTCATCAACTCAACCATCATCATGAAATCTAATTCACGTCAAACATGAGTACAATCTATTGCAATAAGATTGCAACTTATACATGAAACTGTTTTTTTTTTTCACCAAAGGCTTTTCTGTTCCTTCTTTTCTTACCTAATAGAGATAAAACCGGAGAGCCTATTTTGGACTGGCCTACAAGAAAACGAATTGCAGTAGGCACTGCTCGTGGATTGCAACTTCTACATGTTACTAGATGAAGATTTTGAGGCAGTTGTTGGCAATTTTTGCTTGGCAAAGTTGGTTGATGTAGGAAAAACCAATGTGACTACACAAGTACGCCGGACGATGGGACACATTGTACTTGAGTACCTTTCCACTGGAATGTCATCAGAGAAGACAGATGTGATTATGCTTCATGAACTAGTAACAAGTCAGCATGCAATTGACTTCTCACGCATGGAAGAAGAAGATGACGTCGAAAATCCAATCTAGAGAGTCCACCTAAACACACAAAGAAATCGAAAATCCGCTTGTGATATTGTGTGTTTAACCTTAACGATAATTTCAATGACACAATAGTTAAGAGTGTCACAATTTTGCAGACATTGGAGAATTTTGTCGTTATTAAAAGTTTTCATTATACTCGGACGATTAAAGAAGAGTTGTTTAGTAGATTTTGTATGATTACAAAAAACACTTGCATCACCACCAGGACTTTTTGTGCATCAAGAGTAGCTTTAATCGAAAGTCCAAACAAAGAAATTTCTTAATCTTAGGCATAATATTCAAGTCCCAAATCCAAGTTTTATCTTGTGTAACACCAACTTTATTTTTTTGGATCAAATCATTAGTTGTCTTTGTGGAGAACCAACCATAACCATTGTTAGCCCAATAGATTTTATCACGAATATCATTTATTGGTAAAACATAATTTTTAATTTTATCAATGATATAGTATGAAAGAATGGTCTGAATTTGATTGAGAAAATGGGTATTCCATTTCAAGTTAGTAATAGTTCGCTACCAGGATATTCTCATTAATTAAAGGATCATTTGTTCTTAATTTCAATAAAGGTTCATCATAAGTCCAACAATCTTTCCAAGATTTAATAGTATTTTCATCACTAACTCTTCACTTGACACCCACATAATTTCCTTCTTAAGTTTCATAAGTTTGTTCCATTGCCAAGAAGATGAGGAGTGATATTGATAGTCCTATAAACAAATAAGAGGATGATGAGTGACATTGATGAGGAGTGGCATTGGATATAGTATCCATATACTCAATTAGGACGTACCTTTTATCATGTTTGATAATCATAATTGTTTTGTTCTTCATTTGGTATTCCTTCCATAGGAGGCATAGGCCTCTCGAGTATCCAGTTTGCCAAAGAAACCATATATATGAGTAGGAAATATTTTGAAAAATATCAAACAAATCGAATAATCTGTATACTTTACTAAAGTACATTACACTAATGCTGATGTGGCGCCTCCATGTTTTTTTTTTGGATTAAATCTTTTATTAAATCACAAATTAAGCCAATAAATCTTTTTTTACTAAAGAAATATCTAAAAAATATAAAACTAACCAACAATTTATTTGCTTACATGTTTGATCACGATTTTATATAATTTATATATAAATCGTAACAAGATGGATTAGTTGCAACTAACAAATTAAATTAATATTAAACAAATATCTAATCGGTTTAATTATTTACAATCAATAAATATATACTCGGTTGCAACTAAAATATAATTTTTATTTTTTATCGTTGTTTTATGTATTTTAAATCGAAATTATTAGCATTGCGTCTGATAACCTTATCCCAAATTCTAATTGATTTATTTTATTCGGTAAGATTCGTCTCATTTCTTTTCTCATCTATATACTTACTAAAACAGACGACATAAAGCTAACGTGGCGTTTTCACATTTTTTTTCGGATTTAATCTTTTTACTAAATTGCAAATTAAGCCATAACTGAAAGTCTCATAAACTGAGAAAAAGTACAGTCATAACTGAAAGACCGATAAAAGAAATTGCACCCCATCCTAAGGAGTACGACATCCCGGCTGTCCACTACCATCTGGATCACTCGGCATCTGCTCTAACTTGTGGCAAGTCTAAACAACGATAAGCCGTTAGCTAACTAATCAAATATAAGTAGAAAGATAAATAGCACAAACACACAGAAGAAGAATATAAGCATTCAACATGCTTGCACACAATCCTCTGATTATCTGATAACTTATGTGATTCACATTATCCGGTTTTAAAAGTTGTAGCACGAGAAATCTTAAGATTCTCGCCCCCGTTCCTTATCCAACTGGTGATAGTTTGGCAAACCTCCACCGGTGGCGTCCCCGCAAACCAAGTATGGACTAGATCCGAAGGAAACCCCCAGCGCCCTCGAGCTAACTGAGCAAAATGCTACCGCCCGTTACTCTAAGGCCAGATATGTAAGTCGGTCGATGATTACTATGAAATACACTAGTGCACACATCATTCACACACCACTGTCATCATTCACAGACATATCTGAAAACTAGCTAAGTAAGCCAAAAGGACTTACCTAAAATAGATCTCGACTCTCTAATTTGTAAATTGATCTGTAACTGTAGGAATTCAGTAGCCTGTCAAAGGAGGCAAGTGTGTCAGAATACTTTCTAGGTAATTAGAAGTCTAAAACTTCTAAGATAGTAGATCCTATTAGAACAGAATTTAATACAATACCAATTTATGGTAAAATGACTATTTTACCCTTGGTCCGGAAACTTCCAAAAATTCCATAAGTCATGCCTAAACTCTTATTTGAGACTAAAAAGTAATATTCTAACTCCTAAAGATGGGTTTTGTTACAAACTGGCAATTTACCCATTTTCCTATTTTCCGAAAGATCATTAAGGTCCAACTTCGGCTTCAAATATGAAATTTGAATAAAAATATAAAAATTTCGAAATAATTCTCTAAATCATCTATGGTAACCCATCTACTCCTAGGAGCAAGAATTTCTCAAAACTGTTCAACCATCATTTCTATAAAAATTCCCAAAGTTGGTTACAACAATTACATTTCCTATACTTAGCCAAAATTTCATTGTTGGAAAAACAGCTTAACTACTCCACTTTGGGAGCTTATAACTTCTAATCCGACCGTTCATTTCTTCTCAAATTTAAACACGGTAAACTACATATTATTACCTATTATCTATTAAAATTTCAACGGTGGATCTTCTACATAACTCTTTAACATTGGTCTACAACAATGTCAATTTCCAACCCCAAAATTGAAGCAAACAAAAATTAATTTACAGCAGTTCATGTATACAACTATTTCGGACATCTTAACTCAGCAGCTACTATCCACCAACACCACCCATGTTCCAGTCCTAAGTAACGCCTCATCTCTCAAGTTTAACATAGTCCTAAACGTCTAATTGATTATCCAAATAGTAGCAGTGCAGGGGGTCGAGAGCACTTACCTACGAGTCTACAGTGGTGAAGGAACACAGTAATCTAGCGCCTTTTACACCGCCTTGGCTGCTGAATCCTTGACGACAGAAAGACAATCAGTTTTGGCCCCTAGACTAGACCTAAGTTGAAGACAAGGGTAAGCGGAATTTTGCCTCACCTCACTGCCGTTCTCAGAATTGGAGATGGATGGCAGAAGTTTCTTGGTTGGTTCGTGCCTTCTGATGTAGTGTACTCGAGCCTTCTGCACGTGAATGAGAGCATTCCATCATCGATATCAAACAATGCAGAAGGGAGGGGATAGGAATAGTATCCATTCGACTCATGTTCGCCTCTAAACGTGCGTGCAAATAAGTTTTAAATTTATAAAACTAGAATAAAAGCAAGCGAACCCGCAATGTACGGATCGGCATAGATTAGCAAGTATTCCAGAGTATCGATATCAGGGAATTGGTGAAACAAAGTCAGAGTTTCAAGTAATCGAGTAATGAAAAGTGTTGAAGCTTTGCAAATATTGGGAAAACAACAATCCTAAAGATCCAAGTATCTAATTGTGGCAATCAATTCAAAATATTCTATAAGTATAAGGACAGAGTTGAGAATTGCAAAGGTATACTAAGGTAAGGTGATGTACTGTGAAGTTCCATAACCCTATATGTCTAACCCAAAGACACTCTCTATAAAAGTTGTTGAGGCTGCAGTATAGAAAGGATCTAAATGTAAGAATTGATCTCAAATACCCATGCCCAAACCCAAGGAATCAAAGACAAGCCAAAACGGTTCAGGTTGTGACACTCGAAACCGAAATAGAGGATGTTGAAGTAATCATTTTATTTTGTTTAAGAGAATAAGGTTGGCGAACCGGAATCCGGTTGGATCCGGATTTAAACGGAGTTTAAAATTTTCGGTTATTAAACTTACATTTCCTATACTTAGCCAAAATTTCATTGTTGGAAAAACAGCTTAACTACTCCACTTTGGGAGCTTATAACTTCTAATCCGACCGTTCATTTCTTCTCAAATTTAAACACGGTAAACTACATATTATTACCTATTATCTATTAAAATTTCAACGGTGGATCTTCTACATAACTCTTTAACATTGGTCTACAACAATGTCAATTTCCAACCCCAAAATTGAAGCAAACAAAAATTAATTTACAACAGTTCATGTATACAACTATTTCGGACATCTTAACTCAGCAGCTACTATCCACCAACACCACCCATGTTCCAGTCCTAAGTAACGCCTCATCTCTCAAGTTTAACATAGTCCTAAACGTCTAATTGATTATCCAAATACTAGCAGTGCAGGGGGTCGAGAGCACTTACCTACGAGTCTACAGTGGTGAAGGAACACAGTAATCTAGCGCCTTTTACACCGCCTTGGCTGCTGAATCCTTGACGACAGAAAGACAATCAGTTTTGGCCCCTAGACTAGACCTAAGTTGAAGACAAGGGTAAGCGGAATTTTGCCTCACCTCACTGCCGTTCTCAGAATTGGAGATGGATGGCAGAAGTTTCTTGGTTGGTTCGTGCCTTCTGATGTAGTGTACTCGAGCCTTCTGCACGTGAATGAGAGCATTCCATCATCGATATCAAACAATGCAGAAGGGAGGGGATAGGAATAGTATCCATTCGACTCATGTTCGCCTCTAAACGTGCGTGCAAATAAGTTTTAAATTTATAAAACTAGAATAAAAGCAAGCGAACCCGCAATGTACGGATCGGCATAGATTAGCAAGTATTCCAGAGTATCGATATCAGGGAATTGGTGAAACAAAGTCAGAGTTTCAAGTAATCGAGTAATGAAAAGTGTTGAAGCTTTGCAAATATTGGGAAAACAACAATCCTAAAGATCCAAGTATCTAATTGTGGCAATCGATTCAAAATATTCTATAAGTATAAGGACAGAGTTGAGAATTGCAAAGTTATACTAAGGTAAGGTGATGTACTGTGAAGTTCCATAACCCTATATGTCTAACCCAAAGACACTCTCTATAAAAGTTGTTGAGGCTGCAGTATAGAAAGGATCTAAATGTAAGAATTGATCTCAAATACCCATGCCCAAACCCAAGGAATCAAAGACAAGCCAAAACGGTTCAGGTTGTGACACTCGAAACCGAAATAGAGGATGTTGAAGTAATCATTTTATTTTGTTTAAGAGAATAAGGTTGGCGAACCGGAATCCGGTTGGATCCGGATTTAAACGGAGTTTAAAATTTTCGGTTATTAAACTTACATTTCCTATACTTAGCCAAAATTTCATTGTTGGAAAAACAGCTTAACTACTCCACTTTGGGAGCTTATAACTTCTAATCCGACCGTTCATTTCTTCTCAAATTTTAACACGGTAAACTACATATATCTACCTATTATCTATTAAAATTTCAACGGTGGATCTTCTACATAACTCTTTAACATTGGTCTACAACAATGCCAATTTCCAACCCCAAAACTAAAGCAAACAAAAATTAATTTACAGCAGTTCATGTATACAACTATTTCGGACATCTTAACTCAGCAGCTACTATCCACCAACACCACCCATGTTCCAGTCCTAAGTAACGCCTCATCTCTCAAGTTTAACCTAGTCCTAAACGTCTAACTGATTATCCAAATACTAGCAGTGCAGGGGGTCGAGAGCACTTACCTACGAGTCTGCAGTGGTGAAGGAACACAGTAATCTAGCGCCTTTTACACCGCCTTGGCTGCTGAATCCTTGACGACAGAAAGAGAATCAGTTTTGGTCCCTAGACTAGACCTAAGTGGAAGACAAGGGTAAGCGGAATTTTGCCTCACCTCACTGCCCTTCTCAGAATTGGAGATGGATGGTGGAAGTTTCCTGGTTGGTTCGAGCCTTCTGATGCAGTGTACTCGAGCCTTCTGCACGTGAATGAGAGCATTCCATCATCGATATCAAACAATGCAGAAGGGAGGGGATAAGAATAGTATCCATTCGACTCATGTTCGCTTCTAAACGTGCGTGCAAATTAGTTTTAAATTTATAAAACTAGAATAAAATCAAGCGAACCCGTAGTGTACGGATCGGCGTAGATTAGCAAGTATTCTAGAGTATCGATATCAGGGAATTGGTGAAACAAAGTCAGTTTCAAGTAATCGAGCAATGAAAAGTGTAGAAGCTTTGCAAATATTGGGAAAACAACAATCCTAAAGATACAGGTATCTAATTGTGACAATCGATTCAAGATATTCTATAAGTATAAGGATAGAGTTGAGAATTGCAAAGGTATACTAAGGTTAGGTGATGTATGGTGAAGTTCCATAACCCTATACGTCTAACCCAAAAACACTCTCTATAAAGGTTGTTGAGGCTGCAGTATAGAAAGGATCTAAATGTAAGAATTGATCTCAAATACCCATGCCCAAACCCAAGGAATCAAAGACAAGCCAAAACGGTTGAGGTTGTGACACTCGAAACCGAAATAGAGGATGTTGAGTCTCACTACTACCTAGAAACGACAAGCCAAGGCTAGGTTAAAGATAATCTTCAACTTTGGATCAAAGTAAAAGCAAGATTCGTAAACTAGGGGAAATCACGGCTAGATCTTGAGAACCACGGCCGTGGAATCCAAGAACAGCCCGTGATTTAGGGTGTCGACGAGGTTTCTCTAACTCTCAAGGTCCAATCAATTTACGATCGATCTATCATCATCTAAGCCACAACTATCAACCCTTCACCTTAGAATTGCTAAAGGGTTTTAGCCAACAATCATTTTCATGATATCAATATTCAAATTAAGAAGAATAAAAGATGAAAATCCTTGAAAACTCAAATAAAACTCAAAATCAATCTCGAAATCCAAACACAAAGTCGTATGTTTATGAATCTAGAAGAATATGAATAGAAATGTAACACCCCTAAATTTTACAACTCGGGGAGTTACTAGTTAGGACCGCACAGTGGGTCCCGACCTTAGTTTGACAACAACTTAACAAGATCTTACAACAAGGCACAGATAAGGAAAACTAGAAATCATAAAATAAATCTTAACAATGTATAAATGTGACAAGAACAACTAACAGCCGGAAAACATAAGATAACAAAGTACGGAAGGAAAGAAAAGAACCAAGAACCAACTGGAAATCCCACAAATAAAGAAACTGCAGCACGTCCTAAAAGTACGATACCCCGGCTGACCACTACCATCCGGATCACTCGGCATCTGCTCTAACCTGTGGTAAGTCTACACAACATAACAACTGTTAGCTAACTATCCAAATATAAGTAGAATAACAACAACACAAACACACGCAGAAAAATTATAAACAAACATCATTCTGGCACTCAACCGTTTTTATCTATTATTTAGGTGATTCATCTCATTCAATGAAAAGTGTAGAAGCTTTGCAAATATTGGGAAAACAACAATCCTAAAGATCCAGGTATCTAATTGTGGCAATCGATTCAAGATATTCTATAAGTATAAGGACAGAGTTGAGAATTACAAAGGTATACTAAGGTAAGGTGATGTACTGTGAAGTTCCATAACCCTATATGTCTAACCCAAAAACACTCTCTATAAAAGTTGTTGAGGCTGCTGTATAGAAAGGATCTAAATGTAAGAATTGATCTCAAATACCCATGCCCAAACCCAAGGAATCAAAGACAAGCCAAAACGGTTGAGGTTGTGACACTCGAAACCGAAATAGAGGATGTTGAGTCTCACTACTACCTAAAAAGGGCAAGCCAAGGCTAGGTTAAAGCTAATCTTCAACTTTAGATCAAAGTAAAAGCAAGATTCGTAAACAAGGGGAAATCACGGCTAGATCTTGAGAACCACGGCCGTGGAATCCAAGAACAGCCCGTGATTTAGGGTGTCGACGAGATTTCTCTAACTCTCAAGGTCCAATCAATTTACGGTCGATCTATCATCATCTAAGCCACAACTATCAACCCTTCACCTTAGAATTGCTAAAGGGTTTTAGCCAACAATCATGTTCATGATATCAATATTCAAATTAAGAAGAATAGAAGATGAAAATCCTCGAAAATTCAAATAAAACTCAAAATCAATCTCGAAATCCAAACACAAAGTCGTATGTTTATGAATCTAGAAGAATATGAATAGAAATGTAACACCCCCAAATTTTACAACTCGGGGAGTTACTGGTTAAGACCGCACAGTGGGTCCCGACCTTAGTTTGACAACAACTTAACAAGATCTTACAACAAGGCACAGATAAGGAAAACTAGAAATCATAAAATAAATCTTAACAATGTATGAATGTGACCAGAACAACTAACAGCCGGAAAACATAAGATAACAAAGACGGAAGGAAAGAAAAGAACCAATGTCCAATTGGAAATCCCACAAATAAAGAAACTACAGCACGTCCTAAAAGTACGATACCCCGGCTGACCACTACCATCCGGATCACTCGGCATCTGCTCTAACATGTGGTAAGTCTACACAACATAACAACTATTATCTAACTATCCAAATATAAGTAGAATAACAACAGCACAAACACACGCAGAAAAATTATAAACAAACATCATGCTGGCACTCAACCGTTTATTATCTTTTATTTAGGTGATTCATCTTATTCAATTTTACAGTTGTGGCACGAGAGCTATTAACAGTTCTCACCTCCGTTCCTTATCCAACTGGGTGTAGGTCTAGCTGACCTCCGCCGGTAGCATCACTACAAACCGAGTATGGACTAGTCCCTAAAGAAATCCCCAGCGCCCGCAAGCTAATTGAGCAGAATGCCACCGCCCGTTACTCTTAGGCCAAGTATAGGTCGGTAAATATCTATCACAACCTATAACTCTAAACATTTTAATCACACACCACTATCATCATTCATGCTCATATTCGGAAGTCAGCTAAGTAAGCCCAAAGGACTTACCTGTTATAAAGCTCGACTCTCTGTAAACCAAACTCGCTCTGTAAACTGTAGCAACTCAGTTGCCTGTCAAAGGAGATAAATGCATTAGCACACTCCAACGTAATTAGAAGTCTAAGACTTCTAAGATAGAAGATTGTAATATGACATAACTAATTACAATACTAATTTATGGTAAAATGACCATTTTACCCTTAGTCCCGGAACTTCCAAATTTTCCGAAATTCATGTCTAAACTCCTATTCGAGACCCTAAAGTCATATTCTAACTCCTAAAGTTTAGTTTGGTTACAAACTGGCACTTTTCCTATTTTCCTATTTTCCAAAAGATCGTAAAGGTCCAACTTCGGTTTCAAATATAAAATTCGTAGAAGCTTATAAAAATTCCGAAATAATTCTCTAGATCGTCTATGATGTTCCCTCTACCCTTAGGAGCAAGAATTTCTCAAAACTGTTCATCCATCATTTTTATAAAATTTCTCAAAGTTGGTTACAACACTTACATTTCTTATACTTAGCCAAAATTTCATTGTTGCAAAAACAGCCCTACAGCCCTACTTTGAGACCTCATAGATTCAAATCCGACCGTTAACTCATTCCCAAATTTTAATACCATATACTACGTATAACAGTCTACAATATATCCAAAATTCAACGGTGGATGTTAAGTTTAAAGTGTCGAAACTCGTTTTGGAAGTTGGCTATTTTAAGGCTGGAATAAGTGGGTATAAGGTCTTCACTTCGATTCTCCTTGTCAGCAACATCCCTTATTTAATTTGTACACAGGTCCTGACTTCGAAACTCACTGCACTCCTATACTAGAAATCACACAAGGTCTCTACTCTCTACCTCACATCTAGGGATCGATCCATATGGATGACACACATCTCACTCAACTACATCTACGGCATAACAGAGTAGGAAGGAGGGGAACCTTACCAGCCTAGGCTCGAGACGAGTCTAACCTTCCTGCTGTAGAGATTGGAGGGCTCGAACCAAGTGCACTGCTGTCACCACAAGGTCGAGATGGAGGTTTGCCAACACAGGTAAGGATGTGTAAGTCCTCATGATCGACAAATTAAAGAGATGAAGATAGGTAGGTAGATGGATCCTTACCTAGATAGACAGAACAAGACGGAGTTCAGTCCGATCCAGAAGAGGCAGCGTCGGACGCTAACGAGGCTGCAAGGGACGGTTGGTAAGTGTGGTAGGACAGAAGACCGATCGCGATAGAGAAGGAGGCTTACCGGTCGGTGTGGGAAGGTTGCTGGTGATCGAGTTGCTGCGACTTCGAGTTCTCGTACTAGGCTTCGGAAGGTAGGGATTCACTGCTACTGCTCTACTGGTTTCTCCTGGGTGTTTCGGCGTCTTTGGCGGAGCTGTACGTGTGTAGAAGACGGAGTTCACTAGCAAGGAATGAATCGGAAGAGGAGAGATAGGGGCGTGATTTACGGGATTGTAACGCCTGCACATACCACGTTCAAACTGCTGCGGAGAGAGAAGGAGCAGGCCGTCTCTTGCCCTTTATTTCCTGGGTTGGACTCCTCTCTTTGCTGGCTGCGAAGTGGGCATGCCGCTGGGCTACTGGAAGATGGATCCGCTGGGGCTGAAGATGGGCAGAAGATGGGCTGCAGATGGGCGCTGGACTGAAGAAGCGTTGGGCTGAAGAAGCGCTGGGCTGAAGCTGGCAAGCTGGAAGGCTGGACGTTGGGCTGGAAGGCTGGACGCTGGGTTGGAGCTGGCAACGTCGGGCTGAAGGTGTGGATCCAAGGTGCTGAAGCTGGGCTGATCGAAGCTGGGCGTTGGCATACGGGCTGGAGTTGGCGCAAGTTGAAGGGAGCAGCAGTCTGGTGCTAGTTGCAGTCCGGAAACGAGATCTCGTCAAACGGGTGCACGGAATAGACGGATACGGATCATGTTATAGTTTAGGATTGGTTATAATAATCCTATCATTTTATGTGAAGGTAAGCTACATAAAATGATAAATTTTATAAAGATCCTATCATTTTATGTGAAGGGAAGCTACATAAAATGATAAATTTTATAATAATGTGTCTAACTAAGTAGACGGATATGGGTCAACTGATCGGAATCATGTTTGTTATAGAAATAAACGGAATAAAAATTCCGGATATTACAAGAAACCTCACAAAGATCTAGAGAAGTCACAAAGGACGGGATGTCAATCCTATCTCAAATGAAAACCCTAGAATATCTCACAAGGTACACAATTTCCGAAAAGTATGTCCTTCACGAATCTTCAAGCAAATCTCCCAACGATAGCTAAATGTACGTGAAAGTCAGGGGTAAGTGAGCGTAAGCGAGCCCCCGAAAACTCTCTTCTCTAGCCTTTTAATAAGGTGAGGTAGGGTTACGAGAAAGCCCAATGACGTGGCAAATTATGACACGTCACAGAATCACCGAAATCACGGCCAAGTACAACTTTCCACGACGTTGTTTAGGGTGTGGAACTCTCTGGAGTGCTCCAAACTCAAGTCCACGTTCATGTTGCTAAATCCACGGCCGTGGTTTAGGGCGTGGAAGTCAATTTCCTTCTCCACGACCGTAATTCAGGGCGTGGACTTGCTTTTCTTCTTTCTTTGCCTTTGTTTCGTGTAATCTTCCATTCATGCTCTTTCCTTAGCCTTTCTAATGCATCTCCTTGCCATCAAATGTGATCGAACACTCCTTTCCTTCCTTATTTGGTCCAATCCAAGCTTTATTCACCTAAAAACACAAAGAAGCTAGTGTAGATCTCTATATCGACAAAGTGGCTGAACTAGCTCACAATTGCTTCAAACACATATCTAAGAACACTATAAAGAGGGAAAAGCAACTAAAACAAGTGCCTAAAATATCGTCATATTTCATACTAACAACTCACCTACTGAAGGGTTGTGTGCAGAACCTATGTCCCAGGCGTAGGTACGTGTGCAGCAGTGTTGCTACCTTCTTGATCTCGCAGCAAGGGAGTCTGGCTCGTCTGGGAGTGTCGCAGCAAGGAACGTCTGGCTCGTCTGGGGAGGGATTGGAAACTTACGCTGCAGCACTGAGATAGTCCACCTATCTGCACTTGTACTCGTCTATGAGGAGATCTCGTCACCCCTGCAGATAGGTCTATTCAGATCGAAAGAGATGGCAGTAGAGTAGGAGAGGGGTAGGACTCACCGACTGTGTGCTCTGGCCTGATGTAAAGGGGCACCAGGGAAGCTGCACTGCTTGATCTAGGCTCGCTGGTTGAGCACTCCTTGCGTCTGTAACGAAGGAACGAGTACCAGGAAGGTTGGGAAAAACGTATGAAGAGTTGGGAGGGGAGAAGGTGTTACGACAGTAGCCAGAAGGGAGGCGACATTCATGGAGTGAACCTGGATAGATTGAAGCGAGGTTGGAAAGGAAAGAATCATAGAGGTGTGATATCCTGCGTGATCTCAAGATCGTTACAAGCTGAAGGGAAAGACGTAACTACTGCTCCCTGGGTTAAGAAGTGACGAACAGAAGGTCATCCCTCCTACATCGCTTCCTGGGCTGCGCCGCTCCTCTTGATGGGCTCCAAGGCAAACGGTGTAGAGGTGAGACACATACAAAGCGGCCCAACTAAGAAGGGCAAGGCTGGACGACTTGGGCTGAGGCAAGGAAGCACAAAGTGGGCTAAAGCAAAGGGTAGGAAAGGAGTGGTGTAGTTTTGTCAAGGCTTGTCACAGTCTTGTCAAAACGTGTCAAGGCTTCGTCAAGCCCATGCATGGCCTTGTCACGATCTTGTCATGGTCTCGTCATAACCCGTTATGGTCTCGTCTTGGTCTCGTCAAAACTCGTCACGACTTTGTCAAAGACAAGTCATGTTATAAACTAGGGTTTGAATAAGGTTTGCTATAAATATCTTATCATTTTATGTGAAATGATATTACATAAAGTGATAAAATTTTGAGATATTGTGTCCAATTAGATAGACAGCTAAGGATCAAAAGATCGAAATCCGGTTGTAACACTCCAAATTCTGAGAGATCGGGGAGCTACTGGTTAGGACCTCATCCCTTGATCTATATCATTATGGAGAGAACCAGCTAGCAAGAAGAGAAATCAAGAAGCAAGGAGAAGGAAAGACATGAACATGCATAAAGACTTCAACTACTAGGAGAAGAGAAATGACATGATCGAGAAGAGGAAGAGACTAAGTCATTTTAGAATTCTTCGTACTACAAGATTGATGGTGCATGAAAGTCTACTCAACCATGCACATTTCCGTAAAAGGACAAGATTCATTGATCACATGCACAAGAACAAGCTCGTCCATGCGTATCTTTCAACTCAACCATGGAAGGAAGAAGAAAGCACCAACCATTCACATACACATCTTCTAACTAAACCATGCAAGGAGGTAGAGGGTTCTAACCCCATGTATCCCTTATCGATGCAAGCATGCATGAACATAGAGAATGGCAGGTCCACTCTTTCCTTTTCGTTTCAACCATGCAGAAGCATAGGGAACCCGAAGATCACACTTCACACGATTCAACTGAAACTATCTCCGGACCAGCCCCGGTTCACACATGCATTGCTCGCCGATCTCCCATGCGTGTGTACGACCTTCTTGGAGCGAGCCAACATTGCATCATACCCAGTTCGGTCCATTCATGCAAACTCCCTTTTCAGTCCGAACTGCACGACGCATTTTATACATCCATGAAGACCGGTCCACCCATGCAAGCTTACCTAACCCTCCATGCACTCGTGATGATTGGCCCATACACGCTATTTTAAATCCACCATACACCCATGGAGAATGGTCCGAATCTTGTTGTCAAATTTGGGTCAAAGATATTATATTTTCTGTCCATGAAAACTTCTTTATTATGGGTTAATTTTTGACCTTTTGATTGTTAATTTTCAGCTCATATTTCTTTTAATTATTTTACAAATAGTTTAAGTCTTCTAATAGATAAGTTTAAAGATAGATTGAGAGAATCAAGTATATCTTTTACAAGATATATTTGATTGATCCTATGTAATATTATCTTAGAGTAGATTGAGAGAATCATGTATATCTCTTACAATATATATTTGATTGATGTTAGAGGATCCTATTAATATTATCTTAGAGTACATTGAGAGAATCATGTATATCTTTTACAAGCTATATTTGATTGATGATCCTATGTAATATTATGTTAGAGTAGATTGAGAGAATCATGTATATCTTTTACAAGATATATGTGATTGATGTTAGAAGATCCTATGTAATATTATCTTACAGTAGATTGAAAGAATAATGTATATCTTTTATAAAATATATTTGATTGATGTTAGAAGATCCTATGTAATATTATCTTAGAGTAGATTGAGAAAATCATATATATATATATATATATATATATATATATATATTTTACAAGATATATTTGATTGATCTTATGTAATATTATCTTAGAGTAGATTGAGAGAATCATGTATATCTTTTACAAGATATATTTGATTAATGTTAAAAGATCCCATGTAATATTATCTTAGTCTTTTACATGATATATTTTATTGATATTAGAAGATCTGGGATGCTATCATGTACTCACGCCTCTCCTACATATATAGGATACCCGGCGCCTGTTATCTCTTCGTCTTCATCCTCCTCAATTCGGAGCACATTCAAGTCGGCCGACATAAGAAAAACAAGAACAAGCGGCGTCGATCACAAGTTAATAGTACAAATCCCTTGTAAATGTCGTGCGTGTCGGTTAAGGGCCGCCGGATACCGGCGGTGATCTGATCTGGTTCCGTCTGGAGGTTTGGAGGGTAGGTCGAAGTGGTTCGGGGTCGGATCTTGATGACAGATTTTATCGATTTCCCAGTGATTTCGCTTTCGCCTGCCGAGTGTTGATCGATTGGGAGGAATAGTGATGAAGAGGAGGCAGAAGAAGCGCATAATGAGGGACCGTTACGAGGGTCTTTAACGCTTCCATGGATTCCTTGGAAGAGGCTTTACCTATTAGGTGTGTTGCGTTGCTTATCTTCTCCTAGTTTCATTAATCTTTTGTGTTGCGTGATCCGTACTGTGATTTTGATTGAATCTTGTGAAATTTACCGAACAATTTGGTCTCCAGAAGGCGAATCTTGATGTTGTTTCGTTATATGAAATAATTTACTATTTTGAATGTATTTTGTGAGAGGAGTGTATGCGCAAGAAGGTTTCTTGTCTTGAAATTCCTTCCCTGCAAATCCACATATGATTCTTGTGACATTCATACATTGATGCTTTCTTTGGGAAGCACTTTGTTCAATTCTAATTGTTTCTGATATGAAAACAACATCAAGAAAATTTGTAAATTTCATATTATTCGATCAAAATCATAGTTAAAAATTCAAATCAATCACACCACAAAAAATTAATGAAAACAGGAGAAGATGCAAAGCAACACATCTCGAAGGTAAAGCCTCTTCCAAGGAATCCATGGAAGCTTTAAAGCCCTCTCTTAGCGGTCCCTCATTCTCCGCTTCTTCTTCCTCCTCTTCATCACTGTTCTTGCCAATGGATGAAGACTCGGCAGGCGAAGGGTGAAATCATATGTGGATTTCCTTCGGAAATCGATAAAAGCTGCAATCAAGATCCGACCCCGATCCACTTCGACCTACCTCCTCCAAACTTCCAGCCGGAACTAAGATCAGACTATAACACAGGCACGCACTACATTTACAGGGTTTTTTTTACTATTACCTTGTGATGTAAGTGATATTTTGATAACCCCTGCATCATTGTCTTGCCTATCTCCATTGTCTAAATCAATAGTTTGGTTACTTTTTTCGTTTTTTTCTTTGTAAAAAAATGGGGTTGTTCAGCATATAATTGATATTTCTTCGTTTGTACATCTTTTTATGTCTTTTCCATGATTATTGTTTTTTTCTTCCACAAGGTGTACACAACTGGCAAGATTCTAGTGGAGTTTGGAAATATTTCAAGACTAACAAATCTGGATTTAGAGAATAACAACTTCAGTGGTGAACTTCCATCTTCACTTGGAAATCTTACTAATCTCGAGTATTTGTAAGACTTTTGTGCAATAATCTTAATTCATATATGTCATTTGCTCATCCAGCTCTGCGCCAATCATAAACACTATTGCCTTATTTTATTTACTTATTTGTGCAAGAAGGATTTTGAGTAACAACAATCTCTCCGGGACAATTCCATACTCACTTTCAGACCTTGCCAATTTGATCAGTCTGTATGTGAACATGCTCTTAGGACACCAACATTTATAGTTCTATGTTTGAGCCTCTTTTATGTTTGATCAGTCTTTCATGCTCTTAGGCTTAAGTGGAATGGATTAACAAGTACCTGCTCAGACTTCCATTTAATTTGATCCTGCTTGTTGTTAATTTATTTTAGATACTGAACTACTTGATCTATTTCCAGTAATTTGTTTTATCAGTTTGAGCATGTAGCATAAACGCTGTTATTCCTTGGATCTTATTCTATTTTTTTGTGTTACAGTTTTACAGGGAACAACTTAAACTGTGGAGGAAATTCTTCTCATCTATGTGCATCTAGTAGCAGCAGTTCGGGTTAGATTGACTTAAGTTTGTGCTCATCTTTTATCACATATTGGACCCAACAAAGTGTGAACTGACCAACTATCACCTCATCTGCTAACATGATCTTCACATAAATCGAAGTTTGGTATAATCTTTGGATATCATTGGAGGAGTTGTTTGTGTACTTTTGATTGTTGTCTTGATGAGCTTTGTGTATAACTTCTCCCTTCTTATGCTAATGCTGCCTATCCTTGATTTGATAACATATATTTCATTTGGAACTAAATTGTTTGTACATCTTGTGGTATGTTTGTTGATCAACTAAAGCATCATCATGAAATCTAATTCACGTCAAACATGAGTACAATCTATTGCAACAAGATTGCAACTTCTACATGAAACAATTTTTTTTTCCACCAAAGGCATTTCTGTTCCTTCTTTTCTTACCTAATAGAGATAAAACCGGAGAGCCTATTTTGGACTGGCCTACAAGAAAACGAATTGCAGTTGGCACTGCTCGTGGATTGGCTTACCTTCATGGCCACTGCAACCCCAAGATCATCCACCGTGATGCCAAGGCTGCTAACGTGTTATTAGATGAAGATTTTGAGGCAGTTGTTGGCAATTTTTGCTTGGCAAAGTTGGTTGATGTAGGAAAAACCAATGTGACTATACAAGTACGCCGGACGATGGGACACATTGCACCTGAGTACCTTTCCAATGGAAAGTCATCAGAGAAGACAGATGTGATTATGCTTCTTGAACTAGGAACAAGTCAGCATGCAATTGACTTCTCACGCATGGAAGAAGAAGATGACGTCGAAAATCCAATCCAGAGAGTCCACCTAAACACACAAAGAAATCGAAAATCCGCTTGTGATATTGTGTATTTAACCTTAACGATAATTTCAATGACACTATGGTTAAGAGTGTCACAATTTTGCAAACATTGGAGAATTTTGTCGTTATTAAAAGTTTTCATTATAGTCGGACAATTAAAGAAGAGTTGTTTAGTAGATTTTGTAGGATTACGAAAAACACTTGCATCACCACCAAGACTTTTTGTGCATCAAGAGTAGCTTTAATCGAAAGTCCAAACAAAGAAATTTCTTAATCATAGGCATAATATTCAAGTCCCAAATCCAAGTTTTATCTTGTGTAACACCAACTTTATTTTTTTGGATCAAATCAATAGTTGTCTTTGTGGAGAACCAACCATAATCATTGTTAGCCCAATAGATTTTATCACGAACATCATTTATTTGTAAAACATAATTTTTAATTTTATCAATGATATAGCATGAAAGAATGGTCTGAATTTGATTGAGAAAATGGGTATTCCATTTCAAGTTAGTAATAGTTCGCTACCAGGATATTCTCATTAATTAAAGGATCATTTGTTCTTAATTTCAATAAAGGTTCATCATAAGTCCAACAATCTTTCCAAGATTTAATAGTATTTTCATCACTAACTCTTCACATGACACCCACATAATTTCCTTCTTAAGTTTCATAAGTTTGTTCCATTGCCAAGAAGATGAGGAGTGATATTGATAGTCCTATAAACAAATAAGAGGATGAGGAGTGACATTGATGAGGAGTGGCATTGGATATAGTATCCATATACTCAATTAGGACGTACATTTTATCATGTTGGATAATCATAATTGTTTTGTTCTTCATTTGGCATTCCTTCCATAGGAGGCATAGGCCTCTCGAGTATCCAGTTTACCAAAGAAACCATATATATGAGTAGGAAATATTTTGAAAAATATCAAACAAATCGAATAATATGTATACTTTACTAAAGTACATTACACTAATGCTGATGTGGCGCCTCCATGTTTTTTTTCCAGATTAAATCTTTTATTAAATCACAAATTAAGCAAATAAATCTTTTTTTACTAAAGAAATATCTAAAAAATATAAAACTAACCAACAATTTATTTGCTTACATGTTTGATCACGATTTTTTTTATATAATTTATATATAAATCGTGACAAGATGGGATTAGTTGCAACAAACAAATTAAATTAATTTTAAACAAATATCTAATCGGTTTAATTATTTACAATCAATAAATATATACTCGGTTGCAACTAAAATATAATTTTTATTTTTTATCGTTGTTTTTTGTATTTTAAATCGAAACTATTAAGATTGCGTCTGATAACCTTATCCCAAATTCTAATTGATTTATTTTATTTGGTAAGATTCGTCTCATTTCTTTTCTCATCTATATACTTACTAAAACAAACGACATAAAGCTAACGTGGCGTTTTCACATTTTTTTCGGATTTAATCTTTTTACTAAATTACAAATTAAGCCATAACTGAAAGTCTCATAAACTGAGAAAAAGTACAGTCATAACTGAAAGACCGATAAAAGAAACTGCACTCCATCCTAAGGAGTACGACACCCCGGCTGTCCACTACCATCTGGATCACTCGGCATACTTTCTAGGTAATTAGAAGTCTAAAACTTCTAAGATAGTAGATCCTATTTGTAACACCCCGAATCCGCGGGATTCGGGGCACTACGGGTTGGGACCTCACAATGGGTCCCGACCCTTAGCCTGACAACAATTTCACCGGATCTTACAACAAGACACAAATAAAGGCAAAACCGAAATACCATTTATGCAAATGATATGATCCCCAGAAACAAAAAAAAAGACAACTTCAGCCGAGTTCTCAACTCCAAAGACTCGAACATAAAAGAACATAACAATATACAAGAAACAATACCCAAAAACAACTCCAACCAAACCCCTCCTAAAATGTACAGGACCCCGGCTGCCCACTCTTCCGGATCTGTCAACCGCATTCCTAACCTGCAAGACAATCTACAACAATCGGTATAAAACCGTTAGCTAATACTCGAGGCATTAGAATCAAGGTGAAAGGCACAAACACAAGTCAATCATCATAAACACCCAATACAATCCAAAGCACACAAGTCCGATTTATTATGTTATTATTATTAAGTCATATCCCGTTCTAATTCAACTTAGGTTGTGACACGAGAGTCACCGAAACTCGCCTCGGTCCCTACTTACCGGCATGGAATGGTACTGATGCATCTGACCGTCTACCAGCACGGGATAGTCGCCGAGAACCTCCTAGCTCTCGCGGGAGCCAGGCAAGTTGTCACCGCCCGTTATCATACACTTGGGCCAAAATAATATAAAGGTCGGTAATCCTAATTCCGGTTTAGTTGTTATAAACAATAAACAATAAACACACACCACCAAACACACATCAATGCTAATACAAGGAATACGTGCTAAGTAAGTCCGGAGACTTACCTGTCACAAAGCTAAACTCAATAATAACCGCTCTTAACTTCCCGTAGGAAGACACTCAACGCCTGGTCAAAACAAGGCACACAATCAACATCTCTCTCACATGCTAGAAGTCCTTAGACTTCTAGTCTTAATGATCTCGAAAGATCATAAACCATAATTATGCTAGGATAGCAACTCCTAGTCCTCACGATCTCACAAGGTCATAACCATCACAACATAAGTTAGGATACTCTCGTTCTCGTCCACAACTTCAACAATCATACAACCTCAATCCCTAAATTCTCACAAGCTCAACATACAACTTAAAGCCATAAACAACCTCACAAGATAATATCAACTCCTCAAGCCTTACAACTTTTCACAATCCACAAAACTCACTTAAGGTCCAGAACCACTACTTGGTATTCTCTCTAAGTTATGCTAGATTCAACCTAGCATGATACTACCGCTATGTAACACCCCGAATTCTCAGAACTCGGAGTATTACTGGTTAGGACCTCACAATGGGTCCCGACCTCAGTTTGACAACAACATTACTAGGATCTTGCAACAAGACACAAATAAAGAAACCGAAATTCATAAAAACCACGTTTTTCGAGTAATGAATGCAACACTGTCTAGCAGCCTAAAGTACTTAAACAAAAGGAAAGGACAACTGTCTTAACCAAAAGAAAGGAAAGACAAAAACAACCCCCAACCCCGCTCTAAGGAGTACGGAGACCCGGCTGACCACTACTTCCGGATCACTCAGCTGCTGATCTAACCTGCGATAAATCTAAAACAACAACAAGAAGAACCGTTAGCTAGTTATCTAAATATTAGCAGAATAATAGCAGCACAAACACACTCAGATAAACATAAACACTCATCATGCTTTCAAACAAGTCCGTTTTATTATCTTGCTTTAATTTACTCGTTCACTCTAGTGATACTTATTTTGTGACACGAGGGATTCCCAAACCTCGCCTCCGCCCCCGTGTAACCATCAGGAATGGATCTGATGCATCTCACCTTGTACCTGCATGGTCTGGGTATAGAGAACCTCCCAGTCTCCTGTCAGAGCTGGGCAGTGATGTCACGGCCCGTTATACATACACTTGGGCCTTAAACGTAATAATAACAGTCGTCCTAGCAAGTTATTATTATTAAACACGCAAATAGCACACACAACTACTATCATTCAACTAACACTCAGAAACTGGCTAAGTAAGTCGCAAGGACTTACCTGAGTCAAAACACTCTTAACACTTCTCAAACAGTCCGTACTCGTAGTAACTCACGCGCCTGTCAATTAAGACATGTGTATCAAAATCACATCTCGATGTCCAACCTCATGCGAAGGAATTACGGAAGAACGATTCTCATACGGTAAAAGACCGTTTTACCCTTAGTGTCGATAATTCTCCGGGTCACTTCTTGACCTCTAATATTTCTTTTGGAACACTTTTCTAATATATGATTACTTCCAAAACAGTTTACTGAAGTTATAAAATTAATCTCGTCCACTCGTCATCTAGAATCACATTACTTCATTTTCGGGTATTATCTAATCTTATATATATCTACATATCTATATATATATACTTCCGTGCATACTAACATTCCTTCCAAATATATAACATCCGAAACTCTTAGGTATTTAGATATATATATATATATAATTTCACATACTTTATAATTTCACTAACTCGTAAACTTTTATTCCAAAATATATATATATATATATATATATATATATATATATATATATTTTATACACTCGGCATACAATCTCCTATATAAGCTCACACCTGCTCTTACTAACCTTCCGTATTGCATACCCGTACCACCTCCATTCTATGGTTTATATATATATGTAATCAAACTCAGCTATATACATATTCCCTCACTTATATACGTATTCCATTTGTTATTATGTACATATACAATCTCGTAAACTCGCACTTATATTTGTGAACGGTTAAATATACTCAGGTATATATATATATACACGTTTACTGATACTTATCCCTTCATCTACAATATATACTTCTATCCTCCTTAATCATATATATATACTTCTGTACGTGACATCAAGCTAAGGGGAGTAGCAGAAGGAAGAGAGACGGAGACTCACCGGCTGTATCGATCGGTCCACTGCAGCAAGTGAGGAGAACACTCGCCCTGTTGGTGATCGGAACTACAAGGTTCAGCGGAATGGACGGAATAGGACGGTTCAGCAAAAGAAGAAAAACAAATCAGGCTGTACCTTGCGGTTAATCGGACTGGGCTCAAGGCGGCGATTCAATTGAGACGATGTCCGGCTGGTTTGCGGTGCTGTGGTTGCTGATGCTACGAGGCGGTGCGGCGGTGGCTCCGGTGATCGGAAGTGGCAGTGTGGTGCTGCTGTGGCTATCGACTGTAGAGAGGTGGAGTTACGGTCTTCAAACTCGAAACAGAAACGGGAAGAAGGAAGACGGAAGGAAGAAGGGGACCGGAGTCTTACCGGCTCGACTGGAGGCGGACGGCGGACGCGCACAGGCTCGGTGGCAGCGGCGGTGGCTCCGGCGTCGATGGGAAGTGGTGGAGGCGTCTGTCGATAGTTGTTGTTGTACGTACAAGCGAGACGGAGAGATGCGGCACAGGAGTAGGATTAGGATTTGATTAGTTTAATTAGGGTTTTAATTAAGGGTTAAATAATGGGCTTAGGAAAGTGGGCTGATGGCTTGGGCTTAGGGTTGGCCCAAATGAGCGGTGATCTCATGAATTAAAAACGGAACTCGTAACCCGTTAATTAAGTGCGGAAGTTTATAAAATACGGAATTAAGTTCCGTAAATGATAGAACTAAACTCGTTTATTTTATTTATTTATTTGTTTACGATTGTCGCATCAGACTTTGGTTAATGTCAGTTTACCGGAACTTAAAATTTTCGGTTATTACATCAGTGCCCCCTTAAAAGAAGTTTCATCCCGAAACTTAGAATGTTTCTCTTACTCACACATTTCCTTCGGTACATTTTAGTTTTCTCGACATTTTCGTTTTCTACCATGCAGCTACTCAAGCATCAAACAAAAGTATCACAAAAACAGAATCACTCAAAACAATATAAAACCTGAAAGGTCAAATAACAGAACATCCGAGTACTAACTCGTCACACAGGAGTAACCTCTAACCCCGCAAAGAACTCGGGATAGTTACGTCTAATACTCTCATCAGTCTCCCAGGTGGCCTCATCAGCTCCTCTCCTAGACCACTGGATCCTCAGCATAGGTATCTCCTTGGATCGCAGACGTCTAGTACTGCGCTCCAAGACATCTACTGGGTACTCTACAAATGTATGGTCAGACTCAACTGTTAGTTCCTCATGGCTGATGACGTGTCTCGGATCCGGAATGTACTCTCTCAACTGAGATACATGAAAGACCGGATGGACACTCTCTAGTCTCGGCGGTAGTGCTAGTCTGTAGGCCACCTCTCCAACTCTCTCCAAGATCTCAAAAGGTCCGACATATCGGGGACTCAACTTCCCCTTAATGCCGAAACGCCTGACTCCTCTCGTAGGTGACACTCTCAGCCACACCTGAGCACCCACTCTAAACTCCAAAGGTCGACGCCTTTTGTCGGCGGAGGACTTCTGACGACTCTGAGCTACTAACATCCGCTCTCGGACTAGGGCAATCCGAGCGATGTCATCCTGTACCTGATCTGGAGCTACTCCATCAACTCTTCTAGGCTCATCCCAACATAAGGGTGTACGACATCTTCGTCCGTACAAAGCCTCATAAGGAGTCATCCCAATCGACGCGTGCCAGCTATTATTATACGAAAACTCTACCAGTGGAAGATGATCTGGCCATACATGTCCCCAATCTAGTACACACGCCCGAAGCCTGTCCTCTAAGGTCTGAATGGTCCTCTCAGACTGTCCGTCTGTCTGTGGATGATAGGCGGTAGTGAAGTGGAGACTCGTCCCCAAAGCAGTATGTACCTGCTGCCAAAATCTCGAGGTAAAACGTCCATCTCTGTCAGAGACAATAGTCATCGGTACCCCATGGAGTCTCACAATGTGTCTGGTGAACTCCTCAGCTACACGACTCACCGGCCACGTTTCCTTAATCGGAATGAAACGTGCGGTCTTCGTCAAGCGGTCTACCACTACCCAAATAGCATCAAATCCTCTGATAAGTCTCAAACCAGTGACAAAATCCATAGATATATCCTCCCACTTCCACTGTGGTACTGGAAGTGGGTGGAGCTCTCCTCCAGACCTACGGTGCTCAATCTTGACCTGCTGGCAGGTCGCGCACTGAGCTACATACCGAGTCACATCGGGTTTCAGACCACCCCACCAGAAGGACCGTCTCACATCCTTGTACATCTTACTCGCTCCAGGATGTACTGAGTATGGGGTAGCATGAGCCTCACCTAGTATCCTCTGTCTCAACTCACTGTCTGACGGCACACAAACGCGGTCTTAACGTCTCATCACTCCATCTGCACCAATAGTAAACTGTGGAGCCTCATCTCGAGACATCTTGTCTCGGATCCTGATCAAGGTAGGGCAAGTCTCCTGCTTCTGTCGGATCTCATCCAACAGATCAAGGAGTAACTCCATGGTAGACAACTGACCATCAGTATCGGGAAACTGAATCTCTATCTCCAACCAAGCCAAGTCCCTCTACAACTATGGATGTACTGTCAACCGGGCTATCGCCCTCTCTCTAGGTGTCTTCCTGCTCAAAGCATCAGCTACTACATTCGGCTTTCCGGGGTGGTATAGGATCTCAAGGTCGAAGTCCTTGATCAACTCTAACCACCGCCTCTGGCGGTTATTCAACTCTCTCTAAGTGAATATGTACTTCAGACTCTTATGGTTTGTAAAGATCTGACATGTCGCCCCATAGAGATAGTGACGACAGATCTTAAGAGCATGGACTACTGCAGCCAACTCTAGATCATGTGTGGGGTAGTTCTCCTCATTAGTCTTCAACTGTCGAGACGCATAGGCTATGACCTTACCCCTTTGCATCAAAACACACCCCAAGCCCAGCTTGGATGCATCACTGTATACCACAAAGTCATCAATACCCTCAGGCTGTGCTAAAATCGGAGCGGACGTCAATCTCCTCTTCAGCTCCTCAAACCTCTACTGACACGGCTCAGACCAGACAAACCGAGTGGTCTTCCTCAGAAGACAAGTAAGTGGTCGGGCAATCAAAGAGAACCCTTCCACAAACCGGCGGTAGTAACCTGCTAAACCTAGAAAGCTGCGAACCTCCTTAACATTTTTAGGAGGTTTGCCAAGAAGATACTGACTCGATCTTCGCCGGATCGACCTTAATACCCTCAGCTGTCACCACGTGACCTAAGAAAGCCACCTTTGACATCCAGAACTCACACTTGGATAGCTTAGCATACAACTGGTTATCCTGTAGAATCTGCGGTACTGTCCTCAAGTGTCCGGCATGCTCCTCTCGACTCCTAGAGTAGACTAGGATGTCGTCAATGAAGGCCACTACAAACTGGTCTAAGAAGTCAATGAATATCTCATTCATCAACTCCATGAACACCGTTGGTGCATTAGTGAGCCCAAATGGCATCACTACGAACTCCTAATGACCATACCTAGTCCGGAATGCCGTCTTAGGTATGTCCTGATCTCTCACCTTCAACTGGTGGTAACCTGACCTCAAGTCTATCCTCGAGAACACAGACGCTCCATGCAACTGGTCCAACAGGTCATCTATGCGCGGCAGTGGATACTTGTTCTTGATGGTGACTTTATTCAGTCCTCTGTAGTCTATGCATAACCGCATCGATCCGTCCTTCTTCTTCACAAATAATACTGGCGCCCCCACCCCAAGGAGACACACTAGGGTGTATGAAGCCCTTCTCTGTTAACTCCTCTAATTGCTTCTTCAACTCAAGCAGTTCTATCGGTGTCATACGGTACGGGGCCTTCGAGATTGGGCTCGTGCCCGGCTCGAACTCCATGCTGAAATCAACACTCCTCTGTGGGGTAGCCCTGGCAGGTCATCGTTGAATACTTCTATAAGCTCACATGCAACTGGTATCTCCTCTACTGTCAAGCTCTTCCACGAAAATTTTAATTAGAGTTATTGACCTTGAACGTATCAGTTTGACTTCACCATTGTCTTCGTTGATCTCTGGGAGAATTTCTCCAGATGTCGATAAAATTCTTTAACAACCTTGTGATTATTCTTCTTATCTGCCAACCAACCATCCCTAGTTAACCAGCACGTGTAAATTCTCTGTTGTTACCAATTAGTGTATAGTTGACCTTCTATAAGATCATAGACTTACTTTTCTTCTATCTTTTTTTTTTTTGAGGTTTGAGATACCAGGTGAAAATATATTTCTTCCATTTATTCCTTTAGCTCCTTCTTACACTCCTATAAGGCACTATACCCTTACGAGTCTAGTTGTATCTTCGTCTTCCGCCAATGACCTTATCACTTTTCCTACGACAACTTGTAGGCATTTCTCCATGATTCTTTTTACCCGAGTTATTGTCTTTGTTTATTCTCTGTTATGACCTGCTGGTCTTATTAACTTACATCCCTTCGTGAGTGAGAAATTATTAGAGACCCTCTTTTTCACCCAGACTATTCTCCTTCACCCTCCTTCCTTGGGGTGCTACTTGTACTTCCGCCTTCATAGGAATCCGGGCTTTGTTGTGTTCCAATCCTTGTTGAATTTCTTGTGTGTTCTAGGAGGTCACCTCCACTTCCCTATTGGTGAAATCTGCCTTCCACTTTCTAGCAACCTGTAAACTTACCTTTTTCGGTTCTTTTATTTTTCGTATTTAGGTGGACAAGGTATCTCATCTTGACTCCTACGTTTATGATTGTCTCGGTTTCCCATCTTGATTGTGGTGTCCCGTAGCTTGTTGAGAGTGATCATCTTCCGCTTTGCTTCTAGTCTCAAACTCTCACCTTCTGATCCGTCAATAAGCTTAGATTCAATGTCTCTTGTTTGGATCACTACTACATTTTACTTTGACTTCATGCCCATGTGTATTCCAGAAGGTATCCACTTTGTTTGTAACGTTGCTTTACCCCACACTTGAAAGAACCTGGTGATGTCGCTCCCAATGTGCATAGTTGTCCATCATCCAATGCCCTTCCGAGACTACTCTCATGTACAACCTTCATTTTCTTCCGTTAAATTGATTCGGGATCCCCTGCTTGCCATGTTTGTTGATGTTATCCTTCAGTCCTCACTTTTCCGCCTCGACGATCCTCAGCAAGCTCGAAGGAGTTGCCCGCCATTCGCCTGCCCTAATGCACATAAGATGTGCATACTATTTCTCACGTTGACACCCTTAAAAACTTAGGTATGTCAACTGAATGAGGATCTCATTTACTTATCTCGGTTAAGGGTATAATATAACTATAATTTCTACTAATCTTCTACATGTACTTATCTATATCACATCTGTTTAATCAAGCTAATAAGTCCCAGTAAAGTAAAACCTAAAGTTCATACTAAGCATACTGAGATCCGCGGTAGTAGTGGTGGTCAGCCGTACTTTTCTATTCCCAACAAGACTATGCATGCATTTAAAACCAAAAATTTTCTTTTTACAACTCACACCCCTTTTCGGGTTCTGCTTAAAACTTATTCGGTCTTTCAGAAGATTTCAATTGCCATTGTTGCCAACCTAGAGCTCTGATACCATGTTGTAACACCCCGAATTCTCAGAACTCGGAGTATTACTGGTTAGGACCTCACAATGGGTCCCGACCTCAATTTGACAACAACATTACTAGGATCTTGCAACAAGACACAAATAAAGAAACCGAAATTCATAAAAACCACGTTTTTCGAGTAATGAATGCAACACTGTCTAGCAGCCTAAAGTACTTAAACAAAAGGAAAGGACAACTGTCTTAACCAAAAGAAAGGAAAGACAAAAACAACCCCCAACCCCGCTCTAAGGAGTACGGAGACCCGGCTGACCACTACTTCCGGATCACTCAGTTGCTGATCTAACGTGCGCTAAATCTAAAACAACAACAAGAAGAACCGTTAGCTAGTTATCTAAATATTAGCAGAATAATAGCAGCACAAACACACTCAGATAAACATAAACACTCATCATGCTTTCAAACAAGTCCGTTTTATTATCTTGCTTTAATTTACTCGTTCACTCTAGTGATACTTATTTTGTGACACGAGGGATTCCCAAACCTCGCCTCCGCCCCCGTGTAACCATCAGGAATGGATCCGATGCATCTCACCTTGTACCTGCATGGTCTGGGTATAGAGAACCTCCCAGTCTCCTGTCAGAGCTGGGCAGTGATGTCACGGCCCGTTATACATACACTTGGGCCTTAAACGTAAATAATAACAGTCGTCCTAGCAAGTTATTATTATTAAACACGCAAATAGCACACACAACTACTATCATTCAACTAACACTCAGAAACTAGCTAAGTAAGTCGCAAGGACTTACTTGAGTCAAAACACTCTTAACACTTCTCAAACAGTCCGTACTCGTAGTAACTCACGCGCCTGTCAATTAAGACATGTGTATCAAAATCACATCTCGATGTCCAACCTCATGCGAAGGAATTACGGAAGAACGATTCTCATACGGTAAAAGACCGTTTTACCCTTAGTGTCGATAATTCTCCGGGTCACTTCTTGACCTCTAATATTTCTTTTGGAACACTTTTCTAATATATGATTACTTCCAAAACAGTTTACTGAAGTTATAAAATTAATCTCGTCCACTCGTCATCTAGAATCACATTACTTCATTTTCGGGTATTATCTAATCTTATATATATCTACATATCTATATATATATACTTCCGTGCATACTAACATTCCTTCCAAATATATAACATCCGAAACTCTTAGGTATTTAGATATATACATATATATATATATATATATATATATATATATATATATATATATATATATATATAATTTCACATACTTTATAATTTCACTAACTCGTAAACTTTTATTCCAAAATATATATATATATACGTGTATTTTATACACTCGGCGTACAATCTCCTATATAAGCTCACACCTGCTCTTACTAACCTTCCGTATTGCATACCCGTACCACCTCCATTCTATGGTTTATATATATATGTAATCAAACTCAGCTATATACATATTCCCTCACTTATATACGTATTCCATTCGTTTTTATATACATATATAATCTCGTAAACTCGCACTTATATTTGTGAACGGTTAAATATACTCAGGTATATATATATATATATATATATATATATATATATATATATATACACGTTTACTGATACTTATCCCTTCATCTACAATATATACTTCTATCCTCCTTAATCATATATATATACTTCTGTACGTGACATCAAGCTAAGAGGAGTAGCAGAAGGAAGAGAGACGGAGACTCACCGGCTGTATCGATCGGTCCACTGCAGCAAGTGAGGAGAACACTCGCCCTGTTAGTGATCAGAACTACAAGGTTCAGCGGAATGGACGGAATAGGACGGTTCAGCAGAAGCAGAAAAACAAATCAGGCGGTACCTTGCGGTTAATCGGACTGGGCTCGAGGCGGCGATTTAATTCAGACGATGTCCGGCTGGTTCGCGGTGCTGTGGTTGCTGATGCTGCGAGGCGGTGCGGCGGTGGCTCCGGTGATCGGAAGTGGCAGTGTGGTGCTGCTATGGCTATCGACTGTAGAGAGGTGGAGTTACAGTCTTCAAACTCGAAACAGAAACGGGAAGAAGGAAGACGGAAGGAAGAAGGGGACCGGAGTCTTACCGGCTCGACTGGAGGCGGACGGCGGAGGCGCACAGGCTCGGTGGCAGCGGCGGTGGCTCCGGCGTCGATGGGAAGTGGTGGAGGCGTCTGTCGATAGTTGTTGTTGTACGTACAAGCGAGACGGAGAGATGCGGCACAGGAGTAGGATTAGGATTTGATTAGTTTAATTAGGGTTTTAATTAAGGGTTAAATAACGGGCTTAGGAAAGTGGGCTGATGGCTTGGGCTTAGGGTTGGCCAAAATGAGCGGTGATCTCACGAATTAAAAACGGAACTCGTAGCCCGTTAATTAAGTGCGGAAGTTTATAAAATACGGAATTAAGTTCCGTATTTTATAAATTATTATTATTCTTATTTTAACGTATGTAAATGTAACACCCCAAATTCTCGGAACTCGGGGAGCTACTGGTTAGGACCTCACAATGGGTCCCGACCTTGGTTTAACAACAACATTACTTGGATCTTACAACAAGGCACAAATGTATTTAAAACAATTTCTAAAACATAATAATGGTATAAACGTACACATGTGACAACCTTACAAACATATATAAAGATACATAACATGCATGACGTATGGAAGACTCCCCCGTCCCCATCTAATGAGTACGTGGACCCGGCTGACCATCCGTTCCGAATCTCTCTGCAACTGTCTATCTCTACAGATCTACAACACGGATAAACCGCTAGCTAACTATCCAAATATAAGCAAAAAATGATAACAGCACAAACACAAGCAGAAACAAAATAAACAAACATCATGCTGGCACTCAACCATTTATTATCTATTATTTAAGTGATTCACATTATTCAATTTAAGTTATGGCACGAGAATTATTATTAGTTCTCGCCTCCGTTCTTTATCCAACTGGTGTAGGTCTAGCTGACTTCCATTGGTAGCATGACTACAAACCATGTATGGACTAGTCCCGAAAGAAACCCCCAGCGCCAGCCAGCTACTGAGCAGAATGCCACCGCCCGTTACTCTTAGGCCGAAATATAGGTCGGTAATTATATTTCACAACCTACTCTCTAAACATTTCAATCACACACCACCATCATCATTTATACTCATATTTAGCAGTCAGCTAAGTAAGCCCAAAGGACTTACCTGATATAAAGCTCGACTCTCTGTAAACTAACTCGCTCTGTAAACGGTAGCAACTCAGTTGCCTGTCAAAGGAGATAGGTGCATTAGCACACTCCTACGTAGTTAGAAGTCTAAGACTTCTAAAATAGAATAATATATTAAGACATAACTAGTTGCAGTATTAATTTAGGGTAAAATGACCATTTTACCCTTGGTCCCGAAATTCCCGAAAATTCTAAAATTCATGTCTAAACTCCTATTTGAGATTCTAAAATCATTTCTAACTCCCAAAGCTTCGTTTTGTTGCAAGCTAACATTTTTCCTATGTTACTATTTTCCGGGAAATCGTAAAGGTCTAACTTCGATTCCAAATATAAAATTCGTAACCGCTTATAAAAATTGCGACTTAAATCCCTAAATTATCTATGATGTCCTATCTAACTTTAGGAGAAAGAATTTCTCCAAACTGTTCATTCAACAGTTTTATAAAAATTCCTAAAGTTGACTACTCCCTTTACAAATTCTATACTTAGCCCAAATCTGAGTAGACTTTGAAAAATCATAACTCCTAAACCACTCACTGGATGCCTCACAAATTTTAATATGTTCTACAACAATATGTAAACTATATCATATCCAAAATTCAAGTCCAACGGATATCAAGAGCTTATTCAAAATCATCTCACAAAACAGCATCACTTGCTGTTTTCCCTAATACTCAGCACGTATATAAAAACGTCAACTTTGAAACACAATAACTCTCAAACCGTGACTCCGATTCTTCCCAAATTTTAATATGATCTACAAAAAGATGTCAACTATATCATATCAAAAATTCAAGCCTAACAGAGATCAAAAGCCTATTCTAAACTATCTCACAAAACAGCATCCCACGCTGTTTTTCTCAACTCAGCACATTTATAAAACTGAACTTTGAAACCCCATATCTCTCAAACCATAACATGGATTCCTCTGAAATTTTAGTATGATTTACTTTGAAATACAATCTATAACATATCCGAAAATCAGCCAAAAAGAAGAAATCTAACTTACCCAAATCTGGTCCCTAAGTTGACTGCTTGTCACTTCCGAAAAATTAAGAAAACGCCTCAACTCTTAAAGCTATCTTCCGAGGCTGTTAGGGATGGATTGATGACAGAAAAAAGAGCTCTTATCAGCATATATATATATATATATATATATATATATATATATATATATATATATATATATATATATATATATATATTCAGAATCGATTAAAGAGAAGGACCAAGGAAGGACGGAGTTGGATCTTACTCGATTCTATGATTCGAAGGTATGAGAAAGACAACCCAAGGCTGTTGCGGATCAGGTTTGGGCTCCTCGTATCAGCGGTATGCTGGATCGACATAGGAGCAGCAGTCCGCTGGTGTTGCATTTGAGGTCACCAGAAGGAGAAGCAACCAGTCCTTATGCCATGTTTGGGTCGACAGAGGGAGTAGCAGCAGTCCGGTTGCCTGTTTGGTTTGACAGACGAAGCAGTAGCCGGTCCGGGTGCCTGGTTGGGTCGATAGAAGGAGCAGCAATCCGTCTGGGTGCCTGGTTGGGTCGACAGAAGGAGCAGCAGTCCGTCTGGGTGCCTGGTTGGGTCGACAGAAGGAGCAGTGATGGCTGGCTCGACCTCTTGTGGCCAGCGTGGCGGTCCCGGAGAGATTCGGTTGTGCTGGCGGTGGCACTGGCTTCGGCGTCGAGGGGAATCGGTGTTTCGGTTTGCAACCTCGAGCGTGGGAGGCTGGGCGTTTTCATAAGGCTTTACGTGCAGCGGCAACGTAGGGCAAAGGGTCTGCTTGATTAGGTTGATTAGGGTTAGGATTAGGTTAGGCTAAAGTTTAATTAGGAGAGGATTAGGTAATGGGCTAGTGGGCCTGCCGAAAGCCATTGGGCCAACTAGTTGGGTCTGCTTATCCATAAAACAGTTAGCTAAAAGAATTATGTTACTCATTCGGAAATCGGAATTATTTACGAGTTACGTGAATTATCATTTTATGTGAATTAAGTTACATAAACTGATAGAAATTAATATCGTTTTATTCTTATCTAGAAGAATAGAGGTTGGCGGTCAGAAGCTGATTTGATCCGGTATTTAAACGGATTTAAAATTTTCGGTTTCACATAAAATGATAGAATTCACTATTGTTTTATTTTTATATATTTATTTATTTATTTTTATTTTATTTTATTTTACTTTATTTTAATAAGAGTTGGCGGATCGGAATCCGGTTTGATCGGGTATTAAACGGAGTTCAAAATTTTCGGGTATTACATCAGCGCCCCCTTAAAATAAGTTTCGTCCCGAAACTTAAAAGAGACTCGTAATGTCGGAGTCCATACCAAAAGAACTAAAGTGCTCGAAAGAGGTCACAATGGTCAAGTTCTGATTTGTTTCCGAATTAGCCGGAAGAAATATTTTCAGTTATTACATTAATTCCCCCTTAGAATAAGTTTCGCCCCGAAACTCAAAGTACGCCAGTCATAAGTTCAGCCCTCAAGGTACGAATCTAGTGTATCTACTTGTTACCACATAAGAGTCATTGTTTCCACATAAAAGTATCCCGCATCTCAAGGTCACCACTAACAACTATCCTGACTAAGCACTCAAGCATGGAATACACAAGTAGTCAGACAATATAATACAGATATAGGGCCAAGCCCGAACTCGTCGCTCCCTAGATTACAACTATCTCCACAAAGGTCTCTGAAAGGTTATGTCTCATACTATTCATAGTATTCTTGGTAACCTCGTCGGCTTTTATAAAACCACTAACTCTGAAATCTTTCCATGTACAGACCTCACTAGTGCCTACTTCCACGTTCTAGTGTGGTAACTAGATATCTCACCGGTATCATCCGGCTTCATTGCCCGATTCTCTAAGCCGATGTCCTAACTTTTGTCTGGTAAGTATATCTCTAACTGAATCCGTAGAAACTAGGGTTACCCTCTCCAATAGGGTGAGGATTACCAGTCCATCAATCACTTATAATCCACTTTACAGCCTCAGGTGGTCACATTTTGCAACTCATCTCCAGGTCCTTTGATGACCGTACAGAAAATAACCTAGTCAACTTTCTTCCCTTCGTTATGTTTACTTGACTACACACTCAGGCCAAAGGTCTTGGACCTCCGCCAGCACTTCACCAAGTGCGTAATGCTCTTTGTATCACGACTCACTTGTCTTTTAATATGACTCAACCATCTGATTCCTCAGGTAAGGAATCATCCCTTTACCTAGTGGTCATCATCTGTATTCACTTGGCATTATTATAATATTTATGGATATCTAGGATATTGTTAGCTCAACCTTAGGCTCCTCACGTATTTTTCAAGTTCTTGAGTGACATACAATATGTCCGGAATGACGGCATTAGATACAAGGTGATCTCACATCACCGTCATTTGCTCACACTACTCAATAGTTGTTAACATTGCCTTGTGTCCTATAATATCCCTCTTACTCAAAACGCAACTCGACTCCGTTCTGAAATAAAATTCTTCTTGTACTCCACTCTTAAGATTATGTTTTCTATATGTACGAGTACTGGTCTGTAAGTACACTCCCGTAGCTTTTTTTTTTATCTGTCTTTCGATTCAACTTGATAGTTACTCACCTTGAGCTTGTTAGTGCATGCCCTACACACACCCTTATTACTTCGTTACTTCCTTTCTCAGTTTATCAAGAAACTCGTTCTAAAGTGCCATGCTAGGTATTAAATTCCAAATTTACTGGTCTTCCAACATGTGACTAGGTCGGCATGCTTCACTTGGATCTATAATGGCGTATCACTCTCTTTCTATACTTCTACGTGCACATACTTTCTCGTCTATCTAGTTGGTGATACAGTTCCTCGACAAAATTTTTGTCACTCCACGTAGCTATTTCACGTTCCTTCTAAATGAAACGCATTTTACCAATTATCATCGTCTTAAACTCGACACGTCATTTGTTGTACTCTCGAGTTTCCGGTTCTGTGGGTTAGGACTCATCACGCTTTCGCTGCTCTACTTTGATAATTATGTTGTCACCCGCTAATCGTAAGGACATTTCCGTGAGTCCAAATTGATGGACCCAAAACTCTCCCTCTCAATTACACCATAAGTCCTATCCGGATGAAGTACCAAGTACCTTCCTTTCTTGCCTTAAGGGACTAAGATAATGGTTGGAAGACGACCTCTTCCGTTTACATTTGGAATTCTTCTAACACGGATCCAAACTTCCTAACTCGACTGAAGTTTGCTCTTAACCAACCGAGAAGTAACCTCTAACACGATTCTCTCTATACCTTTAGTTGTCTATGTAGATTTTCGTTGTCTACTTGAGGAACTCCTCTAAAGCATCGGTATAGTTAATTCAATAATCCTCAATCACAGACATCTCTTCTTGACTGTACATAGCTCGTCAATCCCCAAACCACTCTTGCACGTCCTCAGTTGATGTCGGTCAGTCAATAGTTGACTTATCTCCATTTCCGGGACTTACTTTTCTCATACCTCTTTTGCCGTTGAATTTCCTGGCGAGCACTCCTTACTTGAGTTCATTAATTTATACTCCTTTAGTTCATTCTACATTACAAACTTCCAGTTCTCCCGTGAACTAACTCCATTTCTCGAGTCCAACTGTGTCATCCATCTGATATCAATGGTCCTTTCTAGATCTTCTACAATAGCTTGTAAGCACGTCTACGCGACTCTCATGACCTTAACTTCCATCCACTTGCAGTTTATCTCGTATGGAATGCTACCACACTATGTCTTCATTGGCATAGAACCTTATCAAAATCATATGCTTCTTATTCCTCTAGTTCTTCATTTATAATCCATCTGTACTAACTGTGATATGCACCCTTTTCCTAGCCAGTAGGCAGTAAATTCTTCACACGCTTCCCTTGGTCTTCAATGACATAAAGGGGTCCTTTCTGACCGTCTAGTCTTTCTTCTTAAGTTCTTAATTAGGGATCCTTGCTCGAACTCACTCCATGTTATTATTAAGGTGCTAGCACGCGGATCGATTTAGCTTCACATTTGTCGTTGTTGATCTCTTGAAGGGTCCTCTAGACGTCTATAAAATTCTTTAATCATTCTATAGTTATCCTCCTTATCTGATAACCAGTACCACTGGTTGACCCGCACGTGTTATGTCTCAATTATTACTGACTGGTATGTAGTTGACCTTCCATAAGATCACAGACTTATTGTTCTTCTATCTCTTTTGAAGTTTGATAGACTTGGTGAAAATCTATCTCCTCTAGTTTCTTTGTTAATACTCTTTTAGTTTCTTCCACAATCTGCACTTCTCTTGTTCTCTTATGAGGTCACTATACTCTTCTGAGTCTAGTCCTAGCATTCATCTGTCGCCAATGAGTTCATCAAGTCTTCCACATTAGCTTGTAAGTGTGTCTTCGCGATTCTCCTTACTTTAGTCATCATCTGTTTGCGGTTCTCTGGTATGAACCGTTAGTGTTGGTAACTTAAATCTCTTTGTAAATGAGAAATTATTGCGGACCCTTGAGTTCACCAAATCGCTTTTCCACATTCTTCCCCTTGTTTAGTTTTGTCTTGATCAAGTCGCCTTTATAAAAATTCGTTATCTCAATTTTAGACTTCTAGTTTCTTGGATACTTATGTCAGACTTTCATTCAAAACTCTCATATCCTGGAAGGACTCCACATGCTTCCATGGTTACAGGATTTATTTCTTGTCATCAAACTCACTCTTTATCTTTGTACCTTTTAACTTCTCACAACTGGGTCGACACTCTATCTTCTTTGTACTCTCATGTCCATGCTTGCTTATGGCGGCGTCCGTCTTGATAGTCACGTCCTTTACACCGAAATTCTTGGTTGTACTCCGTTCTATATGATTCCTGTTTCTCCATTTTTATCTCCATTCTACGCTCTCATCGTCTCTTGCATGGTTCTTCTAATTCATCTCTCGACTTCATACGACAAAGCCCCTTGCATGATTCTCAATTTCTTCTATCTAAGCTGACTCGGGAACTTCTTTCTCATCCGGTTGTACTGGCGGTAAAAATTTTCTAAACACCTTTGCTTTGCCCACCCGTCCTTCGGATGATTTATAAGTCACCAGGACGTCCATCAGAGTATCATACTAAATCTTGGTCTGAATCCCTTATCTCGTGTGGAAAACCCTTCAAACTCGATACCGATTTATCATGAGGCGCTAATCGCTTCATGATATCACAACTAAAGAATACAAGATATCCTTTAGGATACTAGCATACTACACACACAGATATATAATTTACACTAAAACCTATCGATATAAGTCTATATACTAACTCACCTATCGTTCCAAGCTGCAGAGATCCACGGAGAACGATGGTGGTCCGACGTACTACTAACCCAACAACCCGACTATGCACGTGTGTAAAAACAGAAATCCGTTTTGAAAATCTTAGACTCCTTTCGGGTTCTAGTTATTTTATACATTCGGTCTTTCAGAAGATTTCAAGTGCCATTGTTGCCAACCTCGCTCTGATACCATGTTGTAACACCCCAAATTCTCGGAACTCAGGGAGCTACTTGTTAGGACCTCACAATGGGTCCCGACCTTGGTTTAACAACAACATTACTTGGATCTTACAACAAGGCACAAATGTATTTAAAATAATTTCTAAAACATAATATTTTTAATGGTACAAACGTACACATGTGACAGCCTTACAAACATATATAAAGATACATAACATGCATGACGTATGGAAGACTCCCCCGTCCCCATCTAATGAGTACGTGGACCCGGCTGACCATCCGTTTCGGATCTCTCTGCAACTGTCTATCTCTACAGATCTACAACACGGATAAACCGTTAGCTAACTATCCAAATATAAGCAAAAAATGATAACAGCACAAACACAAGCAGAAACAAAATAAACAAACATCATGCTGACACTCAACCGTTTATTATCTATTATTTAATTTAAGTTGTGGCACGAGAATTATTATTAGTTCTCGCCTCCGTTCCTTATCCAACTGGTGTAGGTCTAGCTGACTTCCATTGGTAGCATCACTACAAACCATGTATGGACTAGTCCCGAAAGAAACCCCCAGCGCCAGCCAGCTACTGAGCAGAATGCCACCGCCCGTTACTCTTAGGCCGAAATATAGGTCGGTAATTATATATCACAACCTATCTCTCTAAACATTTCAATCACACGGATCCAAAACTCTCCCTCTCAATTACACCATAAGTCCTATCCGGATGAAGTACCAAATACCTTCCTTTCTTGCCTTAAGGGACTAAAATAACGGTTGGAAGACGACCTCTTCCGTTTACTTTTGGAATTCTTCTAACACGGATCCAAACTTCCTGACTCGACTGAAGTTTGATCTTAACCAACCGAGAAGTAACCTCTTCAGAAGGCTTTACGTGCAGCGGCAACGTAGGGCAAAGGGTCTGCTTGATTAGGTTGATTAGGGTTAGGATTAGGTTAGGCTAAAGTTTAATTAGGAGAGGATTAGGTAATGGGCTAGTGGGCCTGCCAAAAGCCATTGGGCCAACTAGTTGGGTCTGCTTATCCATAAAACAGTTAGCTAAAAGAATTATGTTACTCATTCGGAAATCGGAATTATTTACGAGTTACGTGAATTATCATTTTATATGAATTAAGTTACATAAACTAATAGAAATTTATATCGTTTTATTCTTATCTAGAAGAATAGAGGTTGGCGGTCAAAAGCTGATTTGATCCGGTATTTAAACGGATTTAAAATTTTCGGTTTCACATAAAATGATAGAATTCACTATTGTTTTATTTTTATATATTTATTTATTTATTTTTATTTTATTTTATTTTACTTTATTTTAATAAGGGTTGGCGGATCGGAATCCGGTTTGATCGGGTATTAAACGGAGTTCAAATTTTTCGGGTATTACAGTAAATTATTTCCGGTCATTTAATTTATCATTTTATGCGAATATAGGTCACATAAAATGATAGAACTAAACTCGTTTATTTTATTTATTTATTTGTTTACGATTGTCGCATCGGACTTTGGTTAATGTCAGTTTACCGGAACTTAAAATTTTCGGTTATTACACGCTAAATATAACTAGATCGAGGGGAAAGAATACTCACGCGACGCCAAAAGACGGAAGTCGTTCAACGGATGTCAACTTGGAATCGTTAGGCCTCTATCGGGACGCTTCCAAACCTAATACCAAAACTAAGCAAGTTTAGCTCATACACTAAACTTGAACGGAATATATAATATAAATAAATCTAAGGAAAACCCGTTTTCAAAAGCCACTTTAAAAACCGTAATAACCTTTAAATACTTTCCGGGATAAATTATACAATTATATACACATGGGTCATAACATATAACAAATATAACTATAAGAATAAAATCCGTTATAAAACTTTGATTGAAAGTCCGTAAAAACATTTTCCGGGAAACTCATGAAGTTCCATAAACTTAGGATGCATTCCGTAAATAAAACCTTGGGCTAAAATATATAAATAATTCCAGCAGGGGTATAATTGCTAAATTCTGAAAACCTGGGTAAAAAATATGTAAAATACAAAACAGGGGTCACAGTTGCAATTTACAAAAAAAAAGAGGGGCTGATTTAAATTAACCCTCTAGTGAGGTAAGTCCCTTGGACTTCTTTAGTTGCATTCCGTATATTAGTTTGATTGTTTTGGCTTGTTTGTGTTGTTATTTATCGTTATAGTTGATAACCGGAACTAGGATTGACCTTTATAACTTACAAAGCTAAATTACTAAGGTCGTTGTCTTTTAGCTTTAATCAAAGTAGAATTCCGAACGTTACACTTTGCAAAATGTTAGCTTCTCCCTTCCCATTCATGTCCCATTTAATTTGAATCTCCTTCGCCTGCAACCGCTTCTCCTTTATTATTCCTTCTCCACCCTTAATTATTTCCCCTCCTCCTTTTGGCTACTTTGAATTCTACCCGTCCTGTCCACTGTCCGACTTGCTTACAAGATTATGCTTGTAACAAACTCTATTCTGGCATATGCATATGCTTGTAAACAACTTTTTTCATATATGAGAATTCAATTCAGTTTTACCACTTGACATGAATAACACTTTCTATACACACCCTGTTAGGAATCTAAATAAAAAAAAACTTATTTGAAACTATACTTAAACAAGTTTCAAATCTTTGACACAATACTATAGGAATAGAATTTGTTTGAATGTTTTGAAACTTGTGCGTACACTTAGTTCTCGTAGAATTTCAGATAAAAAAATAATAATTAAAAGTGAGCTTTAATTAGTTTCTACAAACAAAAACTAACTGACAACCATGAAATTAATTCATATGTTAAGTCTTAGAAGAAATTCTATTACATTTCACTCCACAAGAGAAGAATAACGACAATCTTTCATTAGTTTTGTAGAAAAAATCATCTTATATCTAAAGTGCGAAGAAGATTTTTTTTGAAGTTTTTATTTCTGTTTTCTTTCCCTTTTTCCTACAATTCATAGGTTTATGATCCTAAGTTATTCATTTTAAAATTCTTTTTCATCTTGTTTTGTTTGGAATTCATTTTCATTCCTTTGAGATTCTACAAATTAAATCACGTGGCTTTTCCCATATCTTTTCATTCTTCTCTTCTTTTCTTCGAATTTTTTAAGTGTTATAGATGTAGGTCCCTTTTAGATTTTTTTTTTCAAATTTAGAATCTTTTCATTGAATAGAAAAGTT
Organism: Fagopyrum esculentum; assembly: GCA_033239045.1. NCBI lineage: Eukaryota > Viridiplantae > Streptophyta > Magnoliopsida > Caryophyllales > Polygonaceae > Fagopyrum > Fagopyrum esculentum. The sequence goes on from BSUD01000274.1 coordinate 847,133, forward strand.
TTTGAACTTGTTTACTTTTATTCTCTTCTTTCAATGTGGATTTTAGAGCATCTTCAACCTAAATAATGGGAGTTTGTTTAGCTATTTCTTAACCTAAAAATAAAGATTAATGTCAGAATGAGTTAAAGAATCAATGTCATGAGTGGAAAGAAGTTTCTCTGGAAAGAAATGAATTTTGACAAGTTCTTGCTTGAATCAAACAAAGCAAGGAAATTGTTGATTTTCATTTTTGTTTTTGCCTAATTGTAGGGAAGTAAGATTTGTTCTATTAGAGTTACGTAATTTAAAGTAATTAAATTTTTTTTTTAAAATTTTGGGATGGAGGAGAGAGGTTCCTTAAATAATTTTAAGGATAAAAAATAATTAAAAAACAGATAAAAAATCCTTTGAAGAGTTCTGGAATGCAGATGTTCTTAGGTTTGGGTTTGGCAATATGAGATCACTCGTAGATCATTACTTCGTTAAGTTTTGTTATCAAGTTTTTACTAATTTCATAGATCTAAACCTTCCTTGACTTTTTCTTAGTTTATCGCTCAACTAAAGTTCTAAACACACCCTCATCTCTTACTTTTGTTTTACTTGCAAATGTTTCATTTGTAAAACTTAGTGATACAGTAGTAGCATATGCGGAACCACCTAGCAAGAAGAGAAATCAAGAAGCAAGGAGACGGAAGGACATGAACATGCATAAAGACTTCAACATCTAAGAGAAGATGAAATGACATGATCGAGAAGAAGAAGAAAGAGACTAAGTCATTTTAGAACTCTTCGTACTAGAAGATTGAGGGCGCATGATAGTCTACTCAACCATGCACATATCCGTAAAAGGAGAAGATTCATTGATCACATGCACAAGAACAAGCTCGTCCATGCGCATCTTTCAACTCATCCATGGAAGGAAGAAGAAAGCACCAACCATTCTCCTACACATCTTCTAACTCAACCATGTAAGGACGTAGAGGGTTCTAACCCCATGTAGCCCTTATCGATGCAAGCATGCAAGAACGTAGAGAATGCCAGGTCCACTCTTTCCTTTTCGTTTCAACCATACAGAAGCATAGGGAACCCGGAGATCACACTTCACCCGATTCAACTGAAAGTATCTCCGGACCATCCCCGGTTCACACATGCATTGCTCACCGATCTCCCATGCGTGTGTACGACCTTCTTGGAGCGAGCCAACCATGCATCGTACCCAGTTCGGTCCATTCATGCAAACTCCCTTTTCGGTCCGAACTGCACGACGCATTTTATACATCCATGAAGACCGGGCCACCCATGCAAGCTTACCTAACCCTCCATGCACTCGTGATGATTGGCCCATACACGCTATTTTAAATCCACCATACACCCATGGAGAATGGTCTGAATCTTGTGGCCAATTTGGGTCAAAGATATTATATTTTATGTCCATAAAGACTTTTTTAATTATGGGTTAATTTTTTACCTTTTAGTTGTTAATTTTTGGCTCACATATCTTTTAATTATTTTACAAATAGTTTAAGTCTTTTAATAGATAAGTTTAAAGATAGATTGAGAGAATCATATATATCATTTACAAGATATATTTGATTGATCCTATGTAATATTATCTTAGAGTAGATTGAGAGAATCATGTATATCTATTACAAGATATATTTGATTGATGTTTCAAGATCCTATGTAATATTATCTTAGAGTAGATTGAGAGAATCATGTATATCTTTTACAAGCTATATTTGATTGATGATCCTATGTAATATTATTAAGAGTAGATTGAGAGAATCATATATATATATATATATATATATATTTTACAAGATATATTTGATTGATGTTAGAAGATCCTATGTAATATTATCTTAGAGTAGATTGAGAGAATCATGTATATCTTTTACAAAATATATTTGGTTGATGTTATAAGATCCTATGTAATATTATGTTTGAGTAAATTGAGAGAATCGTGTATATCTTTTACAAGATATATTTGATTGATATTAGAAGATCTGGGATGTTATCACTCACGCCTCTCCTACATATATAGGATACCCGGCGCCTATTATCTCTACGTCTTCATCCTCCTCAATTCATAGAATCTCTCCCTATCCTATCTCCCTATCCTATTTGAGTTCTTGTTGAAGAGTTCAACTTCAATACTCCTCAATTCATAGAATCTCTCACTATCTCTTCGTCTTCATCCTCCTCAATTCGAAGCAAATTCAAAGTCGGCCAACATAAAAAAACAAGAACAAGCGGCGTCGATCACAAGTTAATAGTACAAATCCCTTGTAAATGTCGTGAATGTCGGTTATGGGCCGCCGAATACCGGCGGTGATCTGATCTGGTTCTGTCTGGAGGTTTGGAGGGTAGGTCGAAGTGGTTCGGGGTCGGATCTTGATTGCAGATTTTATCGATTTCCCTGTGATTTCGTTTTCGTCTGCCGAGTGTTGATCGATTAGGAGGAATAGTGATGAAGAGGAGACAGAAGAAGCGGATAATGAGGGACCATTACGAGGGGCTTTAACGCTTCCATGGATTCCTTGGAAGAGGCATTACCTATGAGGTGCGTTGCGTTGCTTATCTTCTCCTGTTTTCATTAATTTTTTGTGTTGCGTTATCCGTACTGTGATTTTGATTGAATCTTGTGAAATTTACCGAACAATTTGGTCTCCAGAAGGCGAATCTTGATGTTGTTTTGTTATATGAAACAATTTACTATTTTGAATGTATTTTGTGAGAGGAGTGTATGTGCAAGAAGATTTCTTGTCTTGAAATTCCTTCCCTGCAAATCCACATATGATTCTTGTGACATTCATACATTGATGCTTTCTTTCGGAAGCACTTTGTTCAATTCTAATTGTTTCTGATATGAAAACAACATCAAGAAAATTTGTAAATTTCACATTATTCGATCAAAATCATAGTTAGAAATTCAAATCGATCACACACCACAAAAAATTAATGAAAACAGGAGAAGATGCAAAGCAACGCATCTCGAAGGTAAAGCCTCTTCCAAGGAATCCATGGAAGCTTTAAAGCCCTCTCTTAGCGGTCCCTCATTCTCCGCATCTTCTTCCTCCTCTTCATCACTGTTCTTGCCAATGGATGAAGACTCGGCAGGCGAAGGGTGAAATCATATGTGGATTTCCTTCGGAAATCGATAAAAGCTGCAATCAAGATCCGACCCCGATCCACTTCGACCTACCTCCTCCAAACCTCCATCCGGAACTAAGATCAGACTATAACACAGACACGCACTACATTTACAGGGTTTTTTTTACTATTACCTTGTGATGTAAGTGATAATTTTGATAACCCCTGCATCATTGCCTTGCCTATCTCCATTGTCTAAATCAATAGTTTGGTTACTTTTTTCGTTTTTTTCTTTGTAAAAAAATGGGGTTGTTCAGCATATAATTGATATTTCTTCGTTTGTACCTCTTTTTATGTCTTTTCCATGATTATTTTTTTTTTCTTCCACAAGGTGTACACAATATCAAGTTCTTTTTTATTCATTTATTCATTATAATTATCTTCAGTGGTGAACTTCTGTAACGCCCCAATTTTTAGCCACGTTTGCGATATTTTTTCCCCCGGTTTTTATCGATACTTTGATAGTTTAAAGATTTTTACGAGTATTTTCAGCTGTAAATTAAAATTTTACGAGTATATTAATATATGCTTGATCATATATTTTCCATAAATTATTTCAGAATAGTTCGGAAAGTTTTCCAATTCGGAAATCCCGATCCGAGTATTTCAATCGAGTTCATTTCTATTTTTTCTTCCTATTTTTATTTTTATTTTTTTTATCCTTTACCTTCTTTCTTTTCTTGCCCTGCTTGTCTCGGAGCCTTGTGATTTGCCTCTCCCCGCCCAGGCTACTCTCTGCGCCTCTACCTACAACTCTATTGATGACCATAGCCCGACTCCTTGTTCTCTGTAACACCCCGAATTCTCAGAACTCGGAGTATTACTGGTTAGGACCTCACAATGGGTCCCGACCTCAGTTTGACAACAACATTACTAAGATCTTGCAACAAGACACAAATAAAGAAACCGAAATTCATACAAATAATATTTTTAGGGTAATGAATGCAACACTGTCTAGCAGCCTAAAGTACTTAAACAAGAGAAAAGAACAACTGTCTTAACCAAAAGAAAGGAAAGACAAAACAACCCTCAGCCCCGCTCTAAGGAGTACGGAGACCCGGCTGACCACTACTTCCGGATCACTCAGCTGCTGATCTAACCTGCGGTAAATCTAAAACAACAACAACAATCACCGTTAGCTAGTTATCTAAATATTAGCAGAGTAATAGTAGCACAAACACACTCAGGTAAACATAAACACTCAACATGCTTCCAAACAAGTCCGTTTTATTATCTTTCTTTAAATTACTCATTCACTCTAATGATACTTATTTTGTGACACGAGGGATTCCCAAACCTCGCCTCCGCCCCCGTGTAACCATCAGGAATGGATCCGATGCATCTCACCTTGTACCTGTATGGTCTGGGTATAGAGAACCTCCCAGTCTCCTGTCAGAGCTGGGCAGTGATGTCACGGCCCGTTATACATACACTTGGGCCTTACGTAAAATAATAACAGTCGTCCTAGCAAGTTATTATTATTAAAACAAGCAATAGCACACACCACTACTATCACTCAACTAACACTCAGAAACCGGCTAAGTAAGTCGCAAGGACTTACCTGAGTCAAAATACTCTCTAATACGTCTCACACCGTCTGTACTCGTGGTAACTCGAACTCCTGTCAAATAAGGCAGGTGTATCAGGACACCTCTCGCTATCCAACCTCTTGCAAAGGAATTACGGAAAAACAACCCTCTTATGGTAAAAGACCATTTTACCCCTGGTGCCAAAAGTTCTCAAAATTCACTCTTTCGTCCTACTAAATTCCTTTTAGGATTTGTTCTCTATGATTACTCTCGCTCTTTGATATTTTCCTTAATCCAAACTCGTATTTATGTGTAGATACTCGCATTCTATATTTTCTATATATTATGTTATAAGTATACTTTTATATAACAGTTTATATGTTCATTAAATTCTAAGTTCTAAACCTTACTAGGCTTTGAAGATAATTTTGTACTCTTTAAATTCCTAATAAATATATATATATATATATATATATATATATATATGTATATATATATGTACCCGTATGTGTATACGCGACATTCATAACTCTTATTTATATGTCCACCAAACCGCTTTTACTAAACTTCCGTACTCGAACTTATAATAGTACATATATGTATCCTATATATATATATATATTTCTAATCGGTTATTCATACATACTTGTATCCAAACAGTTCCTCCTCTATATTAACACCGTACTCGGATATTATACGCACTCTTACGTCATTTATACATATAAATTCCTACATATATTTACGGATAAGAATATAACTAAACTAAACTATATATATATATTTATGTACTGTAGGTGTACGAAGGATCGGAGAGCCGGCTTACCGGGCTGCAGTCCAGCGGCGGCGCACTGGTGGTCCGGCAGCAGTACGGTGTCCGGCAGCCTCTCCCAGGCGGTCGACTGGCTGCGGGATTAGGGCGGTGCGAGGCGAGCTTCGTGGATCGACTGAACTGGAGCGTGCAGGAGGCCGACTGGGCGCGGCGCGGCTGGCGGCTATCGGTGGTCGCGGCGGACGGTGGCGATGCGTCGGCTCCGGTGGCAACGAAGCGAAGGGCGGATGGCGGCGCTGCGTTGCTTTCTGAGAAGCCGGAGGGGTAAGCCTCGAACAGATAAGGCGGAGGGAAAAGAGGAAGGAAAAGGCGGCTCACCTGGCGGGCTTGGTGGTCGCAGCGGACGAAGGATCCCGGCGAAGACGGCGCAGGCGAGGTGGCGGTGGCTCCGTGTCGTCTCCGGCGAAAGCAGAAGGGCTGCAGTCAGCGATCCTCAGCAGAGTAGCGTGAGATGGTAGCGGCGGTAGGTAGAAATTAGATTAGGAGGAGGGAGATTAATTAGAGGATGATTAGGAAAATTAGGGTTAGGTTAAATTTAAGAGGTGGCTGCTGATTGGGCCTCGTAGTGGCCCACATCCGGCCCGTTTTCATTTTAGCACGGAAAATGCATTCGTTACTCGTTCGGATTCTAAATAGGTACGGAAGTATATAATACGGAATTAATTATGTATTATCTTTATTTTATTATTTATATATTTATTTTATTACTTAATTTTGTGTTATAATTTTATGTGATTTATGGTCACATAAAATTATAACATTTAAACTCGCTTTATAGAGTTTATTTATTTATTTAATTATGATTGTCGTATCGAAAATTGGAAAATTTCCATTTGCCGAAAACCTAAAATTTCCGGTTATTACATCAGTGCCCCCTTAAAAGAAGTTTCGTCCCGAAACTTAAATTATTTCCCTTACTCACACATTTCTTTCGGTATATTTTAGTTTTCTCGACATCTTCGTTTTCTACCAAGCAGCTACTCAGGCATCAAACAAACAAATATCACAAAAGAGGAACAGAAAAACTCCAAACAATATGAAAAACCTGAAAGGTCAAACAACACAACATCCGAGTACTAACTCGTCAAACAGAAGTAACCTCTAACCCAGCGAAGAACTCGGGATAGTTACGTCTAATACTCTCCTCAGTCTCCCAAGTGGCCTCCTCAGCTCCTCTCCTAGACCACTGGATCCTCAGCATAGGTATCTCCTTGGATCGCAGACGTCTGGTACTGCGTTCCAAGACAGCTACTGGGTACTCTACAAATGTATGGTCAGGCTCAACTGTCAGATCCTCATGGCTGATGACGTGTCTCGGATCCGGAATGTACTCTCTCAACTGAGATACATGAAAGACCGGATGGACACTCTCTAGTCTCGGTGGTAATGCTAGTCGGTAGGCCACCTCCCCAACTCTCTCCAGGATCTCAAAAGGTCCGACATATCGGGGACTCAGCTTTCCCTTAATGCCGAAACGCCTGACTCCTCTCGTGGGTGACACTCTCAACCACACCTGAGCACCCACCCTAAACTCCAAAGGTCGACGCCTTTTGTCGGCGTAGGACTTCTGACGACTCTGAGCTGCTAACATCCGCTCTCGGACTAGGGCAATCCGAGCGATGTCATCCTGTATCTGATCTGGAGCTACTCCATCAACTCTGCTGGGCTCATCCCAACATAATGGTGTACGACATCTCCGCCCGTACAAAGCCTCATAAGGAGCCATCCCAATAGATGCGTGCCAGCTATAGTTATACGAAAACTCTACCAGTGGAAGATGATCTGGCCATACCTGTCCCCAATCAAGTACACACGCCCGAAGCATGTCCTCTAAGGTCTGAATGGTCCTCTCAGACTGCCCGTCTGTCTGTGGGTGATAGGCAGTAGTGAAGTGGAGACTCGTCCCTAAGGCAGTATGTACCTGCTGCCAAAATCTCGAGGTAAAACGTCCATCTCTGTCAGAGACGATAGTCCTCGGTACCCCATGGAGTCTCACAATGTGCCTGGTGAACTCCTCAGCCAGACGACTCACCGGCCACGTTTCCTTAATCGGAATGAAACGTGCAGTCTTCGTCAGGCGGTCTACCACTACCCAAATAGCATCAAATCCTCTGCTGAGTCTCAAACCAGTGACAAAATCCATAGATATATCCTCTCACTTCCACTGTGGTACTGGAAGTGGGTGGAGCTCTCCTCCAGACCTACGGTGCTCAATCTTGACCTGCTGGCAGGTCGCGCGCTGAGCTACATATCGAGTCACATCGGGCTTCAACCCACCCCACCAGAAGGACCGTCTCACATCCTTGTACATCTTACTCGCTCCAGGATGTACTGAGTATGGGGTAGCATGAGCCTCACCTAGTATCCTCTGTCTCAACTCACTGTCTGACGGTACACAAACGCGATCCTGACGTCTCATCACTCCATCTGCGCCAATAGTAAACTGTGGGGCCTCATCTCGAGACATCCTGTCTCGGATCCTGGTCAAAGTAGGGCAAGTCTCTTGCTTCTGTCGGATCTCATCCAACAGATCAGGAAGTAACTCCATGGTAGACAACTGACCCTCCGTATCAGGAAACTGAACCTCTATCTCCAACCAAGCCAAGTCCCTCTGCAACTGTGGCTGTACTGTCAACCGAGCTATCGCTCTCTCTCTAGGCGTCTTCCGGCTCAAAGCATCAGCTACCACATTCGCCTTTCCGGGGTGGTAAAGGATCTCAAGGTCGAAGTCCTTGATCAACTCTAACCACCGCCTCTGGCGGTTATTCAACTCTCTCTGAGTGAATATGTACTTCAGACTCTTGTGGTCTGTAAAGATCTGACATGTTGCCCCATAGAGATAGTGACGCCAGATCTTAAGAGCATGGACTACTGCAGCCAACTCTAGATCATGTGTGGGGTAGTTCTCCTCATACGTCTTCAGCTGTCGAGACGCATAAGCTATGACCTTACCCCTCTGCATCAAGACACACCCCAAGCCCAGCTTGGATGCATCACTGTATACCACAAAGTCATCAATACCCTCAGGCTGTGCTAAAATCGGAGCGGACGTCAATCTCCTCTTCAGCTCCTCAAAACTCTGCTGACACGGCTCAGACCAGACAAACCGAGTGGTCTTCCTCAGAAGACAAGTAAGTGGTCGGGCAATCAAAGAGAACCCTTCCACAAATCGGCGGTAGTAACCTGCTAAACCCAAAAAGCTGCGAACCTCCTTAACGTTCTTAGGAGGTTGCCAGGAAGACACTGACTCGATCTTCGCCGGATCGACCTTAATACCCTCAGCAGTCACCACGTGACCTAAGAAAGCCACCTCTGACATCCAAAACTCGCACTTGGATAGCTTAGCGTATAGCTGGCTATCCTGTAGAATCTGCAGTACTGTCCTCAAGTGTCCGGCATGCTCCTCTCGACTCCTAGAATAGACTAGGATGTCGTCAATGAAGACCACTACAAACTGGTCTAAGAAGTCAATGAATATCCCATTCATCAACTCCATGAACACTGCTGGTGCATTAGTGAGCCCGAATGGCATCACTACGAACTCATAATGACCATACCTAGTCCGGAATGCCGTCTTAGGTATGTCCTGATCTCTCACCCTCAACTGGTGGTAACCTGACCTCAAGTCTATCCTCGAGAACACGGACGCTCCATGCAACTGGTCCAACAGATCATCTATGCGCGGCAGTGGGTACTTGTTCTTGATGGTTACTTTGTTCAACTCTATGTAGTGTATGCACAGCCTCATAGATCCATCCTTCTTCTTCACAAATAATATTGGCGCACCCCAAGGGGACACACTAGGGCGTATGAAGCCCTTCTCTGCTAACTCCTCCAACTGCTTCTTCAACTCAAGAAGCTCTATCGGTGCCATACGGTATGGGGCCTTCGAGATTGGTCTCGTGCTTGGCTGGAACTCAATGCTGAAATCAACACCCCTCTGTGGGGGTAGCCCTGGCAGGTCGTCATTGAATACTTCTACAAACTCACATGCAACTGGTGTCTCCTCTACTGTCAAGCTCTTCCACGAAAATTTTAATTAAAGTTATTGACTTTGAACCTATAAAGTTTTATTAGCACTCGTATCAGTTTGACTTCACCATTGTCTTCGTTGATCTCTGGGAGGAATTCTCCAGATGTCGATAAGATTCATTTATAACCTTGTGATTATTCTTCTTATCTGCCGACCAACCATCCCTAGTTAACCAGCACGTGTAAATTCTCTGTCGTTAGCAATTAGTGTATAGTTGACCTTCTATAAGATCGTAGGCTTACTTCTCTTCTAACTCCTTTGAGGGGTGAGATACCAGGTGAAAATATATTTCTTCCATTTATTTTCCTTTAGCTCCTTCTTACACTCCTATAAGAACACTATACCCTTACGAGTCTAGTTGTATCTTCGTCTTCCGTCAACGGCCTTATCACTTTTCCTACGATAACTTGTAGGCATTTCTCCATGATTCTTTTTACCCGAGTTATTGTCTTTGTTATTCTCTGTCATGACCCGCTAGTCTTATTAACTTAAATCCCTTCGTGAGTGAGAAATTATTAGAGACTCTCTTTTTCACCCAGACTATTCTCCTACACCCTCCTTCCTTGGGGTGCTACTTGTACTTCCGCCTTTATAGGAATCCGGTCTTTGTTGTATTCCGATCCTTGTTGAATTTCTTGTGTGTTATAGGAGGTCACCCCACTTCCCTATTGGTGAAATCTGCCTTCCACTTTCTAGCAACCTGTAAACTTCCCTTTTTCAGCTCTTTATTCTTCGTATTTGGATGGACAAGGTATCTCATCTTGACTCCTAAGTTTATGATTGTCTCGGTTTCCCATCTTGATTGTGGTGTCCCGTAGCTTGTCGAGATTGATCATCTTCCGCTTTGCTTCTAGCCTCGAACTCTCACCTTCTAATCCGTTAGTAAGTTTAGATTCAGTGTCTCTTGTCTGGATCGCTACTATATTTCACTTTGACTTCCATGCCCATGTGTGTTTCAGAAGGTATCCGCTTTGTTTGTAACGTTGCTTTACACCATACTTGAAAGAACCTAGGTGATGTCGCTCCCAGTTTGTATAATTGTCGATCATCCAATGCCTTTCCGGAACTACTCTCATGTATAATCTTCATTTGCTTCCGTTAAGTTGACTCGGGATCCCCTGCTTGTCATGTTCGTTGATGTTGTCCTTCAGTCCTCACTTTCCCGCCTCGACGCTCCTTAGTAAGCTCGAAGGAGTTGCCCGTCATTCGCCTACCCTAATGCACATAAGATGTGCATACTAATCCTCACGTTGACACTCTTCAAAACTTAGGTGTGTCAACTGAATGAGGATCTCATACGGTTATCTCCAATAAGGCATAATATACTATACATTCTACTAATCTTCGGCATATACCTATCTATATAACATATCTTTATAAACAAGCTAAAAGTCCAACTACAGTAAAACCTAAAGTCCATACTAAGCAAACTGAGATCCGCGGTAGTAGTGGTGGTCAGCCGTACTTTTCTATTCCCAACCAGACTATGCATGCATTTAAAACCAAAAATTTTCTTTTTAAACTCAGATCCCTTTTTGGGTTCTGCTTAAAACTTGTTCGGTCTTTCAGAAGATTTCAAGTGCCATTGTTGCCAACCTAGAGCTCTGATACCATGTTGTAACACCCCGAATTCTCAGAACTCGGAGTATTACTGGTTAGGACCTCACAATGGGTCCCGACCTCAGTTTGACAACAACATTACTAAGATCTTGCAACAAGACACAAATAAAGAAACCGAAATTCATACAAATAATATTTTTAGGGTAATGAATGCAACACTGTCTAGCAGCCTAAAGTACTTAAACAAGAGAAAAGAACAACTGTCTTAACCAAAAGAAAGGAAAGACAAAACAACCCTCAGCCCCGCTCTAAGGAGTACGGAGACCCGGCTGACCACTACTTCCGGATCACTCAGCTGCTGATCTAACCTGCGGTAAATCTAAAACAACAACAACAATCACCGTTAGCTAGTTATCTAAATATTAGCAGAGTAATAGTAGCACAAACACACTCAGGTAAACATAAACACTCAACATGCTTCCAAACAAGTCCGTTTTATTATCTTTCTTTAAATTACTCATTCACTCTAATGATACTTATTTTGTGACACGAGGGATTCCCAAACCTCGCCTCCGCCCCCGTGTAACCATCAGGAATGGATCCGATGCATCTCACCTTGTACCTGTATGGTCTGGGTATAGAGAACCTCCCAGTCTCCTGTCAGAGCTGGGCAGTGATGTCACGGCCCGTTATACATACACTTGGGCCTTACGTAAAATAATAACAGTCGTCCTAGCAAGTTATTATTATTAAAACAAGCAATAGCACACACCACTACTATCACTCAACTAACACTCAGAAACCGGCTAAGTAAGTCGCAAGGACTTACCTGAGTCAAAATACTCTCTAATACGTCTCACACCGTCTGTACTCGTGGTAACTCGAACTCCTGTCAAATAAGGCAGGTGTATCAGGACACCTCTCGCTATCCAACCTCTTGCAAAGGAATTACGGAAAAACAACCCTCTTATGGTAAAAGACCATTTTACCCCTGGTGCCAAAAGTTCTCAAAATTCACTCTTTCGTCCTACTAAATTCCTTTTAGGATTTGTTCTCTATGATTACTCTCGCTCTTTGATATTTTCCTTAATCCAAACTCGTATTTATGTGTAGATACTCGCATTCTATATTTTCTATATATTATGTTATAAGTATACTTTTATATAACAGTTTATATGTTCATTAAATTCTAAGTTCTAAACCTTACTAGGCTTTGAAGATAATTTTGTACTCTTTAAATTCCTAATAAATATATATATATATATATATATATAAATATATATGTATATATATATGTACCCGTATGTGTATACGCGACATTCATAACTCTTATTTATATGTCCACCAAACCGCTTTTACTAAACTTCCGTACTCGAACTTATAATAGTACATATATGTATCCTATATATATATATATATATTTCTAATCGGTTATTCATACATACTTGTATCCAAACAGTTCCTCCTCTATATTAACACCGTACTCGGATATTATACGCACTCTTACGTCATTTATACATATAAATTCCTACATATATTTACGGATAAGAATATAACTAAACTAAACTATATATATATATTTATGTACTGTAGGTGTACGAAGGATCGGAGAGCCGGCTTACCGGGCTGCAGTCCAGCGGCGGCGCACTGGTGGTCCGGCAGCAGTACGGTGTCCGGCAGCCTCTCCCAGGCGGTCGACTGGCTGCGGGATTAGGGCGGTGCGAGGCGAGCTTCGTGGATCGACTGAACTGGAGCGTGCAGGAGGCCGACTGGGCGCGGCGCGGCTGGCGGCTATCGGTGGTCGCGGCGGACGGTGGCGATGCGTCGGCTCCGGTGGCAACGAAGCGAAGGGCGGATGGCGGCGCTGCGTTGCTTTCTGAGAAGCCGGAGGGGTAAGCCTCGAACAGATAAGGCGGAGGGAAAAGAGGAAGGAAAAGGCGGCTCACCTGGCGGGCTTGGTGGTCGCAGCGGACGAAGGATCCCGGCGAAGACGGCGCAGGCGAGGTGGCGGTGGCTCCGTGTCGTCTCCGGCGAAAGCAGAAGGGCTGCAGTCAGCGATCCTCAGCAGAGTAGCGTGAGATGGTAGCGGCGGTAGGTAGAAATTAGATTAGGAGGAGGGAGATTAATTAGAGGATGATTAGGAAAATTAGGGTTAGGTTAAATTTAAGAGGTGGCTGCTGATTGGGCCTCGTAGTGGCCCACATCCGGCCCGTTTTCATTTTTGCACGGAAAATGCATTCGTTACTCGTTCGGATTCTAAATAGGTACGGAAGTATATAATACGGAATTAATTATGTATTATCTTTATTTTATTATTTATATATTTATTTTATTACTTAATTTTGTGTTATAATTTTATGTGATTTATGGTCACATAAAATTATAACATTTAAACTCGCTTTATAGAGTTTATTTATTTATTTAATTATGATTGTCGTATCGAAAATTGGAAAATTTCCATTTGCCGAAAACCTAAAATTTCCGGTTATTACATTCTCCTCACCGACGTTCCTCTCCACTGCTCACCTCAGGAACCCCACGCATACCTCTCCTCTGCTCATCTCAAGAACCCCCACACATTCCTCTCCTCTACTCTTCTTTCCCCCATCTCAATCTCCTCTGTTTCTTCAACCAGGAAACACAGAGCCTCCATCTGCTTTGCCTCGCCTGCTGCCACCGGAGCCAACCGGAGCACCAACAGAGGGGAGCTCCACCCTCACTGCCCCACCTGAGGAAGCCTATTGGGGCCGTCTACCACCGAGAAGGACCGGCGTCTCCTCCGCCTTCTCCTTCCCTTGCCCTCACCGCCGTTTCCGTCCGTCGATTGAGCCCCGCCGTCGGATGTACCCACACCAACAACTTCCCTTGCACCCTATTTCTCTCCCTGTTCGTCATCCAGGTGCAAATCTCACCGAAGCTATACCCTCGCTGCTACTGGTGCCACCAGACGCTGGAGAGCTCTGCAGCTGCCTTCGATCTCCTACGCCCTGGAACAACCACCGTCGGCTCCTGGAGGAAGCCAGCGCCTTGCCCAATCGGAGCCTCCCCTGCGCTGTCGCCTCCTTCGTCTCTTTCTTCTTTGCAGAACTCTGCGCAACATCCTTGGTCCAGTGAGCTCGGCCGGGCTGATAAAACCGCCACCTCCACTTTGGCCGCCAGGGACGACGCAGGAGTGGGAAGCCCGCCCTTGCCCGGCCGCCGCCTGCCCTGTAGTGCCCTCGCCCATGCCGCAGGTCCTTGCGCTGTCTGCCCCTTCCCCGCCGCTATAGAAGGCCGGCGCTTCACCTGCTCCTCTCTTTTCCGTCATATGACATAAGGTTGAAGAGATAACCTTTGCCCTAATTTAAAATCGGGCCCCACCCATTTTCTATGTAATTACAGATTTTACCCACTGTTTTGCAATTATATATTTGGCCCTAATTTTGGAATCTTGCAATATTACCCCTGCTGGGATAAATTACAGGAAATAGCCCAAAGATTTATTTACAATTTATGACACAAGTGTCTAGCATTTCATAAATTGCCCTTGACAATATTTCTATGGGTTTTAAATTTGGAATTTACTTGAATTATATTC
>BSUD01000275.1:0-22943 GCA_033239045.1 Fagopyrum esculentum
TTTCCTAATTAGTCAAACCTGGTCTCAACTAGTTGGAGTTGTTATTACTCTTTTCAATCCTAATTGTTTGTATAACAGCTTGCAATGATGATAATTTATAACACCACTTGTTATTGCTTTTGATTTTTATAAGAAATAATAAAACGCTCCGTAGACCAGAACCTAAACTAGATTAACTCCAAAAATTACCCCCAATTTACCGCAGTAAAAACTCTACTGTAATAACTTGAACATCATATCTAACCGCCGGGATATTTATTTCCATAATTAATTTAGTTTTTTAGAAGCAGCGTTGACTTGGTTGGAAATGATAAGGTGGAAGGCTGTCATTTTGTGGGCCACTGGCGACTGGAGAGCTTCTTCTATACTTCAATTTCATAAATGAAAAGTGCAAATTAAAAAAAATAAAAAGAAAAGAAAGAAAAACAGACACGTCATAGTGTAAAACCCTCAACCTTCACCCACCTACAGATTCATCAACGGGTGTTCCCACTTTCTCCCACACCCAAAATCCGTTTCCCATTTGTCACCTACCTTCTCCCTCCTTCCTTCTATGGCGATTTTTCAGAATACAGTAAGCGGATGCGTAATCAGCATTCTCCATTGACATTCAACCAAGCTGCTTCTTCTAGAGATAGAGACTCAGAGAGATACGGTTTTTGCGTCAACGCTGACACCTCTCCCAAATTTCTAGTTATCTTCCCTTGATCGCGATGTCTTCTTCTTCTTCTCCGTCTTCTCGCTCCTCTCTCTGTGTTACATCCGTTTTGAGTCAATCCCCCCATTGACTTTTTTTGTCTTTTTCTTTCTCTTTTCGCCCTTCTTATGGACGCGAAACCAATTTTGAATTTTCTCCCCTTTCGGAATCCGAACCATTCTATTCTTATCAATTTTTATTGAGCAAACATCTCCTTCTAATTTTACTCTAATTTCATTCACGGAGCTTTCTTCTCTCATTTGCTGCGCTCTTCGCTTTCGGAGGTATAATTCATCCTCCTTTTTACACTGCAGCATAGGGTTTCTAGGCTTTTATGCTGTTCCTGCTGTTAGCTCATCCTAATTTTGCTTGCTTACTGTTTTTTCTTCGCTGTTATTGGACACCGATTCTGAATTTTTGTTTCTTGAGTAATAATTCGAGGAAGTAACTTCAATTTCTGATTGTTGTTGCGTCCTATTCGTCAATTATTTTCTCCCCCTTCTTTTGGTTCTTGGCGTGATTTCTTTCTTCTTGTTGGTGATCATTTGAGTTGCATTTTGAATCCAAAAATATATCAACAGCCGGTGAAATCATGAAGAACAGCCCGCCTCCACATGGTAGGTTCGTAAGGTGTCCAAAGTGCAGAGAGATACTCCCTGAACCAGCTGATGTGCCTTTCTACAGATGCGGTAGATGTGAGACCATTCTTCAAGGTAAAGCCACTTTGACGTCTATGGAATTATTAGTTTATCATAAGCTCAGCATATATGGTAACAAATTAGACTTCCCAAATGATGCACATATAGAGAAAAAGATCTTATGTTTCTAGATTCAACACTACCTAAGATTATATATTAGGACTCTTTAGAGGCTTGGATTTGAAGTTTTGTACACAACACGGAGTTACTGACATAGGAAAGAAAACCCGGGAGGAGTTTCCATGCATCATAATATCCGTTGTTCCACCCATAAACTGACATTTTATGCTTTCTTCTGATGTATCTGTATGGCATGTATGCTTAGTTTTACTAGTGGGTGGATATTGATTAAGATGGAGTTTTCATATCTGAAATATTGCAAGGATCAATTTTAAGACAAAAAATGAGAACTGATAGTTGCAGCTTGCTCTTTGGTAACTGTTGTTTCCTGCAATGTGTTCCATGTTTCTGGCTACTCAACAAATTTGTTTCACTACTTTTCCTACTTCTGAGATTACCAGAGTAGTATTTATATATATTCTGTAAAACTTACAAAATTGAACACCTTGATGCAGCAAAATATTACAAGAAGGAAAATCAAACACGGGAAATTGTATCAGAAGGGTCAAGTTCTGGACAAAATAATCAAGGGGAGGACCATTCTCATGGTGGAGAGGCTAGCAGTTCAAATTCACCAATTTCTGTGGACAGCAGTGAGGGAATTAATCAGATTGATCCTCAAAATGGCAACCTTGAGCAGCCACGAGTCTCAAACTCCTCCAGAGAAGCTTCTATATCAAGTGAGCCTAAGCAGCAACCACTGCCTTCTTCTGATCAGCATTTCCGGGACAGGGATGAAGAGACAGATCAAAACGCAAATCTTCAAGTTAGAAAAGATTCTTCACTGAATGAGCCTAGCCCTCCCAACCACCAATTGCCTGTACATTCGGTTCCAGTAATAACTGGTGAAGTAGAAGGAGAATCTGTCAAGCAACGTGGAGATATTGGAGCTTCTTCGTCTATAGAGTTAATGGAGCAGCCAACACAGATAGCTCTAGAGAATGGTGAAATCAGACAGGATGTAATAGTCGTTGAGGAACAGCTCGAAGCAGTAGATTCTAGCAGTGAATCTGCTGCATCTGAAACAAATATTGCTAAAAATGACGGGGAGGCAGATGAGTTGATGATTCAGAATGTTAGTGTAAATCGCATACTGGAGCAGCCTGGGGTAGTTGCAAGCTTCTCAAGTGCAGTTTTACTGTCAACTGAGTTTATTCTTCACGAGACCAACAGTTTATCACAGATAGTTGTGGAAGAGGGAGCGGTTGAAGGAAGCAATAGAAAGGTGCAAGAACAGCTTCAAGTCTCAAACTCTGTCGGTGAATCCACTTTGCCATCTGAGCCTGAAGTAGGAAGAGACGAGTTATCTTCCCAATTAGGATCACCAAATGAAGAGGTGACGATGACAGAGCAGCATTTTGTTGCAAATCCTAGGGAGAGGCAGCCTGTATCTCAAGTCAAGTATGAATGTGAAGTTTCTTCCACAAATGAGCCAGTTTCCATCCTCCAGGGTGATGGTTTGTCTCAGTTCATTACAAAAAATGAGAAAGAGGCGGGTGCTAATGTGGATGAGAACTGTGGCACTGATGGAGATATACACTCTAATACAGTTACTTCATTAAACGAGTCTAGGTTCTCTAAGAACAAAGAGCTCTCACGGCTGGTCACTGAAAACCAAGAAACGATAACAGTCCAAAATGAGTTTGGTACAAGCAATGAAGACCAGCTTGTAGATAACCTTCCCGGTGAAATTATTTCAGCAGCTGGGATTAATTCAAAGGTGACAGAAGAATCAGCATTTGTATTGCCAGAAGCAGAGAGAACATCTGTTTCGAATCTTCCATTTCAATCTGCTCCAGATGAGACTCGAGAGAGGGAGTTACAGCATTCAGTTATAGGTGATGAACCAGCAGATGGAAACAACAAGGATCATGCTGTAACTTCTACAATGGGAGCTGAGATAGTGAATTTGGATGATAGATCTCAGAAGACCGTAGACACAAGTCCCAGAGAAAAGATCCAGGTACCCCACAAGGCAAGAGAAACTAGAAAGATTGTAGAAGCCTGTTTGGAGGCTGGAACCTCATATAAATCTCCAACCAGAAGTTCGTTTGCTTATGATGGCAGTGTCTCTTCCTATGGTGAAAATGATGATAAAGTCACCTACCAAATCCCGTCTGGCACAATGAACAAAACTGAGAATCCTGGTGCTGAGGACCAAAGGCAATACCATTCTGGAAGGAACATAATTTCTAGTCGCTCTGCATATCAACATAAAACGGAGAATCTTCTAGCAATATCAGCTACTGAGGAACAAGGCATACCAGTC
Organism: Fagopyrum esculentum; assembly: GCA_033239045.1. NCBI lineage: Eukaryota > Viridiplantae > Streptophyta > Magnoliopsida > Caryophyllales > Polygonaceae > Fagopyrum > Fagopyrum esculentum. The sequence goes on from BSUD01000275.1 coordinate 3,785, forward strand.
ATGTTGAATGAGATTAAAATGCCATATAGGAGTAGGATGAGGCCAAGGACACAAGAGTTTTCATCAAGGGTTCCACTGTACAGAAGGAGTCAAGACATGGGATATGATTCAAGTGAGCATCTCATTCACACAGAGTTCTATGACCGTCCAGTTCATTATCCACCCTTCCGATACAGGGAAGCTGAATCCATAGGTACCCGAAGACACCTTCACAGAAGTGATATTTCTGATGCCGTTTGGCCCGGAGAAGAGTTTTATCTGCATCCTTATTCTGAATCATCCGGTGAGATTTATCCCCATCCAAGACACCCAATGTATAATCATGAAAGAAGGCCTCTAGTGGCATACTCGGGAGAGACAATAAGGAGTGGCTACCGAGTTCTTGACTCGTACTCACATCTTTATCCGAGGTGGTCTTCGCATTTGCCACAGCCTGATGTTTCTTACACCAGAGGTTTGTACGGTCCCAGAGACTTTGATTCTTTCACGGGTAGTCCACAAGTGTTTACAGACTCCGACTACCACGGCAGGAGTCATGATTCAATCTCTGAAGATCAACGCACGAGTAGAATGCAGTTGAGGAGAAATTTACAGGCAGCACAGCATTTGCAGCCAGTAGCAAGAGGAGCCCCTTTCATAACCTGCTACCAGTGCTTAGAGCTCCTACAGCTACCTTCTGACTTTCTTCCCTTGAAGGGAATTAGAACCCACCGAGTAAAATGCAGTGCATGCTCGAGTATTCTCAAGTTCACACTAAAACAAGGATGTCATTTGGTTCCTTATGTTCCTAAACTCAACGATCCGCGTAGTGAAGGCGCTGATAAGTTTTTTAATTCAGCAGCTAATCCTAATAATGAAGCATTGCACAGAAGGTCAGCATCTGCTTCCATTTACGCTGGAAATCTTCATGGTGAAAATGCATCTCTCCGTAGCTCTTCTCATGCTCCAGAGAGACAGAGGAGCAATTTTGAAAGCAAGGCATCTGAAGATAAAGGAAAAGGCATATTGGAGGAGATGCATAAGCATAACAAAGAAGCACGGAGTTCTTCTCCAGATATACCGAAACAAGCAGCAAAAGTGACATGGAAACTGCCAAATAGAAGTACTTCACCGCTTCATCGGCTGATGGGCTATTCTTCCCCGAGTGCTGTCTATGGGTATGATTCAGAAGACGAAACAATTCCAAAGTAGTTGAGGAATGGCGTTAAAGGCGGGGTCTTGAATTCAATATTGTTGTTTATTTAGTTTCTCTTAACTTTGATTGTGTATAAAGTATATAGATTGTCACATTCAGCTTATACATTGTAAATGCTTATCAGCAGCTTCAGAAAGGCAATTATCTTCTCGAATAACTAAAACATAGAGACGGCCTCAATTTTGCAGGCAGCATGGGGGACGTGTTTTGCTGATAGACAAACACGTGGTCTAGATTGATTCCTCGTGGCAGCTAGATCCCCCGGCAGCTGTGATGCCACGTGGCATAATAAGATCAGAATACATATATAAATACATCAATGAACCCAGCTTCCAAACAGATCCAGAAAGTACAAATCTTTTTCCAGTTTGTCAAAAATGGAATCGACACCAGCTCTCAGGTTCATGAAACCCAGCGCACTTACAGCCAAACGCCTCCCAGTAATACAGTTCCAAATCCCCATGAGAAGAAATCTTAATTCTGCAACTTCGAAGAAGATGGGGAAAGCAGTATCAGTTAAAGCGATGGGGAGCTCTGAGAAGTTCGCCATGGGAGAAGAGGTTCAGAAGGAATGGATGGATATATCGATGGATAACTTTAAAGGGCGTGGAGACGAAGATGGGATTGTTGAGTTAATGGAGTGTTTGGAGAGAGAATCAAACATATTAATGGGGGATGATGAGGGGAAACATCCGAATGACTACAACAGAAGAGCTCAGATCTTTGATAAGACCTCCAAGATGTTTCAATCCCTCGAGCAACTTCAACTCCATACCACAGATTTGTAATGGAGCTACATAGTTCATGTGATGTGTTTTACTGTTAACTGCTTATATCTGTAACTTCAAGTTATGTATGGATTTTTGTCTACCTTCTACTGCACCTGCGCTTAATGGTTAATGCATATTGGTTTTGAAAGAATTGCTGAACGAAGTCTTCATTGCTTACCCATGACAGACAGAAGAATGGTTTTGAAGTTTCAAATTGATTTTATAGGGTTTAAGTTTGGACCTTGGCAAATTAGGGTTTACCACAGAATGCGCCAGATTAGTATTAACGATCAAGATCAAAATGCAGCAATGTTACAGTCGTGAATCAAAGACGCAAAATCAAAATCATAGAATAAATCTACTCAACAACATCAAACAATGTTCTACTGTAAAAGAGAAAAGTATCTGATTCCTTACAACTAACTAAAAAGATTTGCTGAATTCTGAGATGATAAAAATCTCATATAGATGTCAGAAACAAATCAGCAGAACTTCCAATGGTTGTTGCAGTTTACACATGTGACGAATGTTGTCATGGGTTCATCAGCACTTCTAGTCTGCAACTGATAGTAAGTGCACTTGCGCTGCTGGCAACGACCACACTTAAACTGATCAGTAGTGGCCTTCGGGGCCATCCCACGCTCGCATTCGAATAGAGCCTTCTCCTTTATTTGTTGGTTTTCCATTCTCCTCTGGTCACTAGCCATTTCCTCAGGAGTTAGCGTCGGGATATTCTCAACCCTTATGTGTCCCATCAGAATCTTTCTACGAAAGTCCGGATTCTTCTGATCCTTGAGGTTGAAGATCATGCTTCTGTATTTTGCCTTGTGAGCCCCTGTCGATCCGCCCCACTTCTCGAACAATATAGACTCTACTGTCACAGCAACCCGGATAGGATCACAAGCGTGTACCTCCTCCTGGATGCTCTTATCTGCTTCAACAGAAACCTTGCTCAAAGCCTCACAAACAAGCTTTCTCACATTGTCCCGTGCAGTGTCATTACATTTGATCATGCTTGTCAGTTTTGGTGGCCCATTGGTGCTCAAGGCAGGCTTCTTCATGTCTAAAGGTTGCATTTCCTGCTTTACGGCACTATTAATCTTGGCAGGCTGCGTTGAACTACCACTCTCTGATTTGACAGAGCGGCCATTACCCGAACTCTTATCAGAAGAATCTGATTTTGCCATCTTTGCCGGCCTTGGGGAGAACTGCTCAACTTTCTCTGTTTTCACATTCTCTGTTTTCACATTCTCTATTTTAACATTCTCTGTTTTAACAGTGCCAGGCGGTGAACCCTTCTCAGCTTTGACAGGATTTGGTCTCTTCTTGGAGTCTCCATTGGTCGGAAGTTTATTGTCTGAAATTCCATTCTTCTTATTTCTGTTTGTTTCCTCGATAATTATATTCTTCCATATCTCAATCAGATCAGCTGCAAATGCCTGTATCTTCTTTCGAGGATGCTTTGTGAGATGTCTCAAACGTTTCCCAACCTAAAAAAAGCATCCATAAATATAGGTGAATAAAATATTCCACCATTATACACATATACAATAAGATGAAGCACTGAAAGTACTTTAAAACATACTATGTTGCTTAAGCTCAAAAATACAATGAGAACAACCCTCTCTAAAATGCTCATGGTAAAACTAATTCACTTATGAACTGGAAGAAGCAGTTTATAACCACCACATATTGAGGCTATGGAAGAAGCAAAATAAGTACATTATTCAAATCTATCATTCAAACTTGCCCAAAATACTGCCTGCATATATTCATTTATCATTGGGCTAAATTTCCAATATCTTAACAAACAATCAGAGGAATACCCTGTTCCAAAGCCACGATAGGTAGAATAAAAAGAAATATTCTTCCACAAAATCAAAGATCAATTTTTTATTATCCAAAAAGGTTACGTTTCATACCAAACGTGACAATTAGGGCAACTGAATATTCCAGAAATTATCACATGAGGGGATTTCTAATCTAAATAAAATCACAAAACGAAAATGCAAAGGGAGGCGCGAGAATACCTGGGTATCAACCAGGATCTTATAATTGACGGGGAAACTTTTAAGCTCATTAAGGGCGTCGAGGCAACGACTTTCCTCCGCGGAGCCGCCGTCGTCTGATGCAGCCGCGTCGGCGGCCTTCTTCGCCGCCTCGTATAACATCACCAACTCTTTTTCCATATCTTCTTGTCCAAATACCCTAATTTCACAACGACAAGTCAAAATCACAATCGAACTCAACCAAAAATACAATTTCAGAGTAGTCAGGTATCAAAGATCGATAAATTTACCAAGAAACAGATAAAAAGAAAATCAAAGGACGCATTACCTTCGAATCAGGCGAAAACGAGAGCGGTAGAAGATGAGAAATCCGCGAGAGAGAACGATTGTGGTGAAGAGAGAATTGAATTGCAAGTCAGGGTTTGAAGAGTTAAGACATCATAAAATAGGGGATTGTGTTATCCGGTTCGCATCGTACGGTACATTGGGCCGACACTTATTTTGGGCCGTTATTTGGGCCCGTGTATCTCGGATTGAATTATCCGGTTCGCATCAAACGATATATATATAATTTTAGATGTTGATTTTATTTACCCACGTAACCAAAGATAATTAAAACCTTAATGTTGATTACTAGAGAACAAATATAATGAATTCCATATGTTTTTTGAGCTCTTTATCACGAAGAGAATAAGTTCATATTTATTGTATTAAAACTGAAATCATACAATTGTGCCTATAAACAAAGACATAACCGATTGTTAACCGATTGAGCGAGTATATATTTTCAAAATAAATAACTATATATTTTTTTAAAAATAAATAAATTGTCAATCTTATTACTTAAGAAGGAATATATATAAAAGTGGTTAACATCTAAAAATACATTTGATAGGGTTTAATGAGAACAAACCCAAGTATTTTCGTATCTTTCGCAAACCCGAGTATTTTGGTGTATAGTTATGCATGTTTTATTTGATATTATGTATATCTAACATTTTCTAATACTAATCTCTATTAATATATTAATCTTCTGTGATATCATATTAAATACTTTTTTTGATCTTATATTATTCTGAAAAAACACAAAATATATAGAAAATTTTCATTTTTTAAGGTTAATGCGGGGGTGCTGTGCTCCAAGAGCCGGTTCGACGTTGTGATCAATAACTCGATATAACCGGCTCGGGATGAAAAATAAGAGAAAAGATTGAGCTCAAAATATGAAACAAATTGAGTACAGAAAAACTTTTGAGTTTGAGTTGACTAACCTCCCTCACGAAATCAATGCCAAAAATAGCTTCATCATCAGATTGTCAACAATAAACAAAAACAAATATTCATTATTCAGCTGAACTTTGGATTACAGTTCCGCTGCTATCAAATCGATTGCATCCAAAGTTATTTCAAAGCTCAAGTATCATGGCTCACTACTTTTCAGCTGGCTTCTCAAAGAAGGTCTTCTTTATCCAGTCAAATGGCTGCAAAATTAAGATTCCAACATATTAGTCAGCAACAATGTTAAAGACTCTATTTCGAATTTCTTCAAAACCGAGGATCAAGGCAAAACATATACATATATCTGAATGAAGCATGATGAGATACTATGCCGTTCAAAATGTGAGAACACACCTTAACCACATTACTACGCACCTAAAATGTGTTTATGATCTTAAGACTAACCAAGAGATACTCGATTTCCAGCAGTAACAACCACAAACACCCAGTGAGCAATTAGCATGAAAAATCATGTCACCCCATCATATCGGCAACTTTGTTGTTCTATTTCATTGAAGAAGAGGACAGGAAACGGAAGCTAAAATTTTCATCAGACAAAATATATTTATAGGAATGGCAATCATGCTTACAGCACTTGAATGCATATTTGTAGAGAACTGAATTAGATTTTTAATGAACCATGAATGTGAACAGATGAAGACAATCTCGTGAATGCAGGCAAACTTTGGTCAACAATAGATCTTTCCCATCCAAACTGGAATCACAATTCAGAAACAGTATCCAAGCAATGCAATTAAAAATCCATGCGGATGCAGCATAAAAGAAACTATCATTCCACATACTTCAAAGCTTCAGTTTTTAACCGTAATGTGCATTAATCATCCATGAATCAAAGACAGTTTTACGTATTTATAAGTTTTATATCAACTCTGGAAAGGGACCAAGTAAAAACCAGACAGAAAAGGGTAAAGTTACTTGTTTTACAACAGTGGAAACATCAGAGTCATGAAGCTCTCCTAATCAAATTGAAGGAGACATTCTTGTTCAAATAATTAGGCACAAAAGAACACCTTAATCGAGATCCGATTAATTTCATTTTATGTCCTAAGAAGAATTCGACAGGATACATCACATAACTATATACTACCGAGGAAAAGGAAACAGATAAAAAGATAATCAAATCAAATGACATAGGGAAAAAGTCAATAAGATCCGATCGGAAAAGAGTTATAGCAATTGATATAAGATAAGATGCAAGTGAAGAAAAATAAGCGAATCGGAATTCGAAGAGCAACCTGGACGACCCAGATGGCAGTGGTACCGGCGGCAACGCCCCAGGCGGCAGCGGTCTGAATATCGGCAGGTTGGAGGCGCATGGGAAGCTTCATCCTGATCGGAATGTAATTTGTTACGGGAAGAGGAAACCCTAGAAATCACAGGAAATGGAATTTGCAGAGAGGAGAAGGAAGAGATTGAGAAGATGCTTTTGATATTATTCTCTGTCAAACGCCCAAGTTTGGTCAACTGGTCATGCTAACGGGCTCGCTTTTTCCGCTTGGGCCCGGCCCATTTACTGGTTTCTCCCCAGCAAATCAAACATATTACATTACTTTTGAACGGCCGAGATTACACGAATTTATACAAATTAGTTTGGAGGTTCATATCGCAGTTTATGTTTAGCTTATTGATGTGTTCATACAAGTTTTGATAATGCAAATGGAATTCCAGTTTCTAGATTTATGAGTTAAAGAACATATAAACAAAGTAGCAAAGGATGGAAAATGATAGCATTAATGACTTGCATACATATATATTTATGTCATCTCTTTAGTAGACAAAGATGTCACAACAACATATCGATATTATCACCTCATATCGATATTAACCTACAGACTCTGTTGGGCTCTTTCCCTCCTCTCTTTCTCTTCTTCAGTTTTCGATGAGTAATGTGTAACATATCCATATCCTCGTCAGTGTCACTCACCGGTTGCTTGCACCCGTAGCATACAGCTTCTGGGTTCCTGTAACGTGTCCATGATCAACATCGTATTCCTCCAATACAATACATTGCAACCCGGGGCAGTGATTTATGTCGCTGCTCATCCATATCGTCTACCCTTCCAGTTGAATCAGAATTCTTAGAATGATGCTCATCTGATTTAGATATCAACTCATTTTCTACTTAAGTAGGGAACTCACAGAATGCTGTGGTCTTTGGATCAACTGCTCCTTTGAACTGAACAATTATGATTTCATAGGAATTACGTATATCAACCACAACCTATATACAAAAACATTATAAGAATGAAGAAAAGGTTTTAGCCTGCAATGAGCAAAACGTAACCAACTACAGAGTTGAGATTCACCCAATGCATTCATGATTCATGAAGCTTCAAATTTCATTCAATGTTAACAATTTATTGCATGGTCTTACTAACCAAATCTACAGGTTAACTAACTCCACATTGTATCTGGATCGAAGATCAGTTCATTCCACTCCCTTGACTTGCATACACTCCAAGATTCCAACTCTCTCTATGTAGGGTTATCACCAGGCATTCCAAGAAATACAATTGCTCCACATCTCAACATGAAGAATTTTCTTTGCCCCTTGTACTGGGTTCAGACTTCAGAACACAGTCCCTCCACACTTTCAACTGGTATTTCTACATTGTTACTTGTTACTAAACTATACTATCGCCTCTTATACAATGTTATACTTCCATTCTTCAAGTGAAGAATAAGTGACATTGCAAAGTCAAGACGATGAACCAAATCAATGTTTCTTAAACATAAAGTTTGTGAGATTAAAAAGATACAGTACATGAGCTCGGTGGGATACCTCACTGAGCTTATGGGCTGGGCTCAAACCTAACATGCGCTCGAATGTCAGGAATTTGCCACGGTACCTTGGCCAGATATCAACATCATCAGTCAATTGGACTAGAGCATCAGATACTGTTGGCTTCTTCGACATATGGCTTCCACATACACATTTACTCATAGAGATCAATCTACTCTTTGAGGTTTTTGCAATTTGAAATGTCATGACAGTTCAATACTACTGTCATAGCAGTAGCCCTCTTCATAGCTTCCCATCTCACTTCTAATTCTATCCAACATCTCAAAAATATCCTTAGAAAATGGGGAGGATGAATCCCCAGACACGAAAGCATTCGTCTCATTTCTGACCTCAATCCAGCTGCATCCAGGGACCTTCTTTAGCCCCATCTCCTTCATCCATCCCCTCAAGCTGGCAGCTTTATCCCAAAGTCCTGATTCTCCGTAGAGTTTCAGCAGTTGAACAACATCACTACTTCGAGCCCCTTCCATACTACACAAACTCTGACCAACTAATTCACCAAGCTCAAGGTTACCATGAGCGCAACACGCAGCAAGCAAACACCTATAGATATTATGATCAGGCTCCATTGTCATGCTCTGTATGAATCTATAAGCCTCCTCTAAACGCCTAGCACGGCCTAACAGATCAACAACATTCATATAGTGCTCCATTTTCGGCTCTATTAGGTACTCAGGCTTCATGGAATGGAACAATTCCAACCCTCGATCAACAAGACCTGAATGGCTACAGGATGTGATCAGAGACAAGAAAGTAACCTCGTCAGGCCTTGTTCCCGATCTCTTCATCTCATCAAACAATTCGATTGCCTCAAGACACTGACCATGTGACCCGTAACCAGAAATTATTGAGTTCCATGTCACTAAGTTCCTTGTAGGCATGCCATTGAAGATGCTCCGAGCATAAGATAGGCTTCCGGACTTGATATACATATCTATCATTGCATTCTCCACCTGAACATCAGACGAAGTAGAATTCCTTAACAGGTAGCCATGTATTTCCTTCCCTTTGGCCAATCCCGCCAATGATGAAACTGCAACAAGGACGTTGGTAAATGTAACAGAGTCAGGATACAGTCCCTGTGGCTCAATTTGGTGAAATAGAGATATGGACCTCTCTGGCTTCTTGTTTTTGCAATAGCAAGAAACCATGGAATTCCAAGCCACCAGGTTCTTGTATGGCATTAAAGAGAATACTATTTCAGCATCCTCCAGTAACCCACCTTTAGAATACATGTCTATTAGGGAACTTGCCACAAAAACATCTGATTCAAATCCACTCTTGACTGAATACCCATGGATGGCACTTCTCAAATGTATATCATCGAGTCCAGCACATGCACATATCAGACTAGACAATATATTGGAGTCAGGTTTCACTGCATCAGCAAGCATGACACGAAACAAGTCAAAAGATTCACGAAGACTCTCATTTTGGTAGAAACCCGATATCATGGAGCCCCAGGCAACTACATCCTTATCTCCTATCATACCGAAGACTGCTTTGGCATTTTCAGTGATGCCATGTTTAGAGTAGAAAGTAAGCAATGCACTCTGAACAGCCACATTATTTTGCAATGGTGTTTTGATCAGCTCAGCATGCACTGTTCTGCCAAAATCATATAAATCACTCATAGAGCAAGCTGACAGAACATTTGAGATTGTAACAGGATCCGGTAAGATGCCACTACTTTTCAGCTGAACAAAAACATTTAAAGCATCATACTCGCAGCAATTATTAACATAACCTGATATCATTGCATTCCATATTTCAATCCGCTTATCCAGCACATCACCAAATATCTTTTCCGCATCTTTGACAAATCCACATCTAGCATACAAGCTCAGGAGAGAAGTGCAAACAAATGGATCATGTTCAAATCCCGTTTTCACCACATCCAAATGAATCTGCTGGCCACAAGCCAAATCTCCGCTTTGAGAACAAGCTGTTAGAGCACTGACAAAAGAACCTGAAGAAAGTTTGCAATTAGAATGTTTTGCTAGTAAGAATAGTTCCACGCTGCGCTTCCAAATGCCATTTCCACAAAATCCAGCAATCATTGCATTCCAAACTGCGACACTGCTCTTATCTTGCAGCGTCTCAAAAACATGCCAAGCATGACTGACATTCCCGCAACCTGAATACATGGTAATCAACGCAGTCTCCAAAAAGGGGTCATTGCAAGAAAAGTTTCTAACTATAAAACCATGAATTTGCTTTCCTGAACGATAGGAAAATGAAGAAGAACTCCCACATGCTCCTAGAAGTATTGTGATAGTGAAGATATCAGGTCTTATACCCAACGACTGCATTTGAGAAAGGTGATCTAAACCCATATCAAATTCACGAAATTTGAAATACCCATCAATCATAGCATTCCATAGGGTAACATCACGAGCTAAATCCTGGGACTCAGACATTTTCGCAAACACTTGGACTGCATAACCTAATGATCCACTTCTCACATACATATTAACAAGGGAGGTGGAGATGTATGGATCAAACTGAAGACCCATTTGAATGGTCTTAGCATGGATTAACTTTCCATAAGGAATGCTGGAAAGGGCAGTGCAGGCTTTCAAGAGGGGAGGGAAAATGAGATGAGAAGTAGTGGGAAGTGAAGTCGATCCTTGTCTAGAGTAGAGTTTAAGGGCTTCTCGATATTGTCCATCCTGAACCAAGGATTTGAGCACTGAATGGAGACTAAGTGGGAGGTTCGAACTTCGGACGCCTGAAAAGACACCCATTTTGAGGTATCGAGGAATTGAACCGCATATTACCAGTTCATATTTGTGTGCTCATCCATCGGAATTCGGAGGAAGTTCAGGGGGAAAGGGCAAAAGAGAAACCTGGCCGACCCAGATGGCAGTGGTACCGGCGGCGACGCCCCATCCGGCGCGGTCTGATTATCGCCAGGTTGGAGGCGCATGGGAAGACTTACGGGCTCGCTTTTTTCGTCTGGGCCCAGCCCGTTTACTGGTTTCTCACCAGCAAAATAAACATATATGTATGTGCATTCAACAAGATGAGGTTCATAACACAGCTTTCATTCAGCTTATTTATGTGATCATACAAGTTTGGATCATGCAAACGGATTTCCAGTTCCAAAATTTATCAGTTAAAGAACATAAAAAGTAAAAACATAGTTAAGGATGGAAAGGATGTTCTTGTCCAGCATTTATGACTTTTGAGACCGAAGTGCCGAAGAAGCTCATTTAAGAACCGAAGACGATGTTTTAGATCAAATATTTATGGCCAGGTTAAGAATTGAATATCACACATCGCAGTCAAATGTTGCGATGTGTTATGAACCGAAGACGATGTTATGAAACACTAAACAAAGATGTGTTAAGAACATCATTTTCCATCCTTTTCCTTCTTTGATAACCATACATGTAGGAGAACAATGATTTAGTAAACAAAGATGTTGCGACATATCGATATCATAACATCGTAGGATTCTCAACATTACACTTGAAACACTAAAAAAACATGGACTTAATAGTTATTATGCAGTTTCCCCTACTATGATCATATACATATAGGAGGCTACAGACTCTGTCAAGCTTCATTGCCGTGCTTAATTCAATCCTCTTTCTCTTCTTCTGCTGGCTTCCCAAAGATGGTCCTCTTTATCCAGTCAAACGGCTGCCAAATTACAAGGTTTAGTAATGAAAATACACAAACACAAAAAAGAATTGTTACGACAGAACAGTAAATGCTCAAATAGACGACAAACGGTCCAAACTACATGGATACGGATCTGGGGCCAACTCCGCCCGGACCCCAGGTGAGGGGACTATCGGATAATGAAATATTTCTTCAGGTTCCAATCATATGTCCTCAGGTACACCATATTCATGATCTGACCTTTCAAGGGAAATACTGCAACAGATACATGATATATCCGTTGCAGCATTTTTTGATGAAATGTTCATAACAGAAACGCAAAGTAGTACACCGCAATTTGGGATTCAACTGCCTTTAGAAGAGAGGATGAATTGGTGTTCCCTAAATCATTCAAGTCTGATTTAGGGAACCAGTAAGCCAATTTAACATGCAAATTTATTTCACATGAATTCAAGTTGTTGATTTCGAAGCTTGGTTCTAACTCATGCAGGAATAGTGAATGCAATAGATGGATAGGGGACCTGTATTAGCCAGAGAGCAGTGGTTCCAGCGGCGACGCTCCAAGCAGCAGCGGCCTGAATATCGGTGGATTGGAGGCGCGTGAACGGTTTCAAGAGCTTGAACATCCCTGATCCAGCTGCTGAAGAGACTCTTCCCACCATATTATGTTTTACTTCACCGACTGCTTTGTTGAATAACTTGTAGTTGCTTGAGAGAATGAAAGACGAGAGAAAATATATTGATATTCCACTACTCTGCTCTCGTTTAATCCCCAACCTTCCAGACTTTCTCTTAGTGGGGCCCATATCCCGACCGACCTGGTTTGCAGGTTGACTTAAGGACCGGACTTTATCAAACCGGGTAGACAGTAATGCACTGTTCTCACAAAAACAAAACTTGACAAAGGCGCATATGATCCGGTGAAAGTAGTTGTTTCTCGTATCGCTGCACAAGTTTAGACCGGACCGGAAATTACGGTCCGCTCTGCTCCTAGACGGTAATTGTAAAAATCTAGTACAGTCCATGATAATTACAGTTCGGTCCTGGACCGTAATATTCTAGTCCGATCCGTCCAGACCGTTAATTTACACTTCAATATTTTCGAACGGGAAGAGTCTCCGGTACAAACCCGTACTGGACTTATAAATCCCTACAATATATATATATATATATATAATTATATATATATAGGTAAATGTTCAGGTACGGCCCTTTTATTGCGGTACGGTCGTACGGCCGTACGACAGGGCGACACGTGTCCCGAAAAAAAAAATTTATTTATTTTTTTTTTCTTCTCCGGAAACTAATGAAAATTTATTTGACCATGTTATAGTTTATGCACTATTATCCTATAAACTTTGAACTATTCCCATATAATCCATGAACTATTACTTTTTAATATAATCCATGAACTATTCTATTATAATTCATGAACTATCCCATAATAAGTTTTGAACTATTACTTTCACTCCTTTATAAATTTTTGCACTTTAAACTATTCTATTATAATTCATGAACTATTCTATTATAATTCATGAACTATCCCATAATAAGTTTTGAACTATTACTTTCACTCCTTTATAAATTTTGCACTATGAACTATTCTATTATAATTCATGAACTATCCTTTTATAAGTTATGAACTATTACTTAATAAGTTTTGAACTATTAATTTCAATCCTTTATAAATTTTACACTATGAACTATTCTATTATAATTCATGAACTATCCTTTTATAAGTTATGAACTATTCCATAATAAGTTTTGAACTATTACTTTTACTCGTTTTTTAAAAAAAAAAAATAATTTTTTTTTTCCGGGACACGTGTCGGCCGTACAGACGGCCACACGGCCTTACCGGAATAATGGGTCTTATTTGAACACTTCCCTATATATATATATATATATATATATATAATTTTAAAAAAAAAGTTATAACGTTCCAGTATGGTCCGTGAGTTAACGGTCCGATCCGGCCCTGGTTTGATACCACTGTAAGCATATGGGTGATCCAGATTTGGAAAAGAAAGGCTCGGATTTGCATTTAGTTAAACATATTTTCTGATTTTTCAAAGCATGATTTTATTTGGGGCAGAAAAGGTTAATGTGCTACATGGGAAGTGAGGGCTTGCTCATTCATGTTAACATCAGGACCAGACCAGAAAAAAGAGTCCTCTTCTTGAATCAGGTTTGACATTAAAACAAGGGGGCAATAGGACATAAACAATACAAGAAGCTCAAGAATACAACGGTCTCCCTCACAGTCTTCCCATTCTCCTATGAATGAACGTCCATCATCACTTCTGTTGAGTAGGGCGACGACCCTTGTCTAGGCCACCTATAACGCCCCACGTCTCAAACTGTCTCTGTCGGGCTCTGGCCCTTTCTTTCTCTTCTTCACTTTTTGATGAGTAACAGTACGGGCATGTGACTGCATATTCCCACAATGGGGATTCCATATCCTCGTCACTCACCGGTTGCTTGCACCCATAGCACAGCTTGTGGGTCCCTGGAACCAGTCCATGATCAACAGACACTCTCTTGTCAAACACAAAACATTCTCCTTCCCACAGGCTCTCCGATTTTGGGATCTCCTCCAGGTACTTTAGAATCCCGCCTTGCAAGTGATAGACCTGCAAAAATGTACTAGCAATCTTTAAGATACTCTGTCAAACTTTATACTCTTTACTACAAATATTCGTAATGGATATGGCATTCGGGTGGAATGAGGAGTGTATCATTATTATGCAAGTGCTCTGAAACTAAAGCATAAAGATTACAAAAGACAAGAAGTGTTCTATTTGAATGAGGGTACTAACATACCTCCTTAAAGCCTTTGCTCAAGAGATAACTTGTAGCTTTCTCACATCGTATTCCTCCAGTACAATACATTGCAACTCGCGGAAGTGATTTATGTTCCTGCTTATCCATATCATCTTCCATTCTTCCAGTTGAATCAGAATTCTGAGAATGCTGCTCGTCCGATTTAGATATCAACTCATTTTCTACCCAGGTAGGGAACTCACGGAATGCTGTGGTCTTTGGATCAACTGCTCCTTTGAATTGGCCGATTCTGATTTCGTAGGAATTACGAACATCAACCACAACCTGTATACAAAATGAATGAAAAAAAAGGTTCAGGATATAATTTTCACCTGCAATGAATAAAACTTAACCAACTACAAAGTTGACAATGATCGCATGCATTCATGAATCATGGGTGACACGAAAATTTTATCAGCCAAGTTGGAGGCATTTATGCAAGACATGGCTACTCGCCAGAAAGCATTAAAGGGCAGATGTGACCATGACAGCAGTGCAGATGTTGAAATGCCTCTAATCTTCTGCGAATTGAATTAAAATGTCCCTACTGTGCACAGCCTACAATGCATTTATTGGGAGGGGGCAGCGGGGATGATGTCCCGAGCATGGGTATTTGCAAGAAGTTATTACTTCTTGTTGCTAAAAGTAGTGTGCTGGCTAAATTTTATACTTAACAGTCCGCTTATATTGCTCTTGGATCAATTTTGTGGGATTTTAGTTCCTCCAATGAATTCAACCTAAACAGAAAAACAGTTTTGTGGAAAGGATAGCCTCCACGGGAGAAACCAGAGCTTAGTTTGATGCAAATATAGGAGGATGCAACATGGAAACTAGGTGTTCACTTCCAAGTTATTGATCAAGGGTTTGAGCTTGAGGACAGTCTCAAAGTCACAAGGAGATGTGGTGATACGGTTGCATTTAAGCAAATATTAAGGAAGAAGATATTCCTATATTATTAGATTTAGGATAACTTAAATTTTCTAGTTTATAGCTTTGATATATTTCAGGATATAGTTTAATTATCCTTAGCTTATTTATATTTACTCTTATTAGGATATTATTTATAATGTTCCAACAGCCTATACATACGGCTTTTATTTATCCCCAATCTACTCTCATCTATTCATCTACCACCACTCCACTTTGACCTATCTGCCAATTTGTATCTAACATGAGATTGGATCCTACTTCTGGTCCTGGACCGTAACACAAAACTTGACCGACTACAGAGTTGACATTCACCGAATGCATTCATGAATTTAAGTTTCATTTAATGAAAACTATTTATTGCATGTTCTTACTAATTGAAACTAAGCTTAACTAACTCCTCACCGTGTCTGGATCGCTGATCAGTTCATTCCACTCCCTTGAACTTACATACTCACCAACTTTCTCTGTAGGGTTAACACTAGGCATTCCAAGAGATACAATCTGTAAAAAAAAAAGGCGGAAAAATGAAACAGCTTGTCAGTTGATGATACACACATAGTGAAGAGCTTCGAATAAGTTACTGCACCGGCATAATGATAGTTACCTCCTGCTTTAGCTTCACTCTGACATGATCCCACCTGAAAGGAGCATCTTCCCCAGCTCCAACAGGAGAACTGCTAGTATGTCCATGATGAATAGCTTCATCTTCAGGAGTCACGGGTGATTCAATCTGCCTAAGACCCTTCAGACGGTTATCCGACTGGATTAACTCAAGGACCTTTTCCACAGATTCACGTGTACCACAAATGCTACCATTGACTCCTTCAGGTGCAAGAATGATACCTCCTGAAACACGCTGAACATTATCAGCTGGGTGAGGAATCGCCGATAAGGTAGGCTATGTAGTTTGCAAAACAGACTATGGTTCATGAAAGGCATCTTTTAACAGACTATGGTTCAGTCGCAGATATATCTCAAAAGCAATACTGAATTTACAAAACTACTAAACTCACATGATAAGCGTTCAATGTACTAAAAATCAGCAATCCATCTTCCTATGCCTGACATTTCAGTCCAATTAACTTAGAACTCCCCAAAATAATCAATCGGATTGTGAGACTTAAAGATGTGAAAAGGGATATGTAATCTGTAAAGAGAATGTCAGCTACTAGCATCCTGGTAAAGACCTCAATTTTGGAAGGAATCACTTTCGCTTCAACCATTTTTAACACCAAATTCATCCATCGTAGAGGTTAGGTCAATTTCTAGTAGCCTCCCATTAATTCACAAGATTGCCAATTTCACCGTAGCAACCGAATTCAGATCAGAAAACTGGAAATTTGTAAGACATAAACACCGGAAGATATATGAACTGAAGTTACCAGTTCCTCGCAGAGATCCTTTAGCGGCTTTCGAAGATCAGCGTGGTCAGGAAAATCAGCGAACTTGTAGAAGGAGACGACGATGAGCGAGCTTGACTCGAAGTTGACAGACTCCGCAACCGCCTGTTGCGAAGCCGGGGAGTTAGAAGCGGCAGTGGGCGGCATGGAGAAGCACCTGTAGAGCGGCGGCGCGGGGAAGAAAACCGGAGAGGCGGATAGAGGGACAGACACTTGGAGCGAGCGATTGAGAGCTTCGTTGGAGGGTTTAACGGCGGAGATAGGCCTGGGATAGGGGTTTGTGAGCATTCTCAGGGCGGCTACGGGGAAGAAAGGGGAAGTTCGGCCGCAGCACCTCATCAACGGTGGAGATTGCATTTCATTCCATCTCTTACAACACACTCAAATTTATCATTTTTTCACACATACAGCAAAAGTATACATTACATCGAGCCACTTCGTTAACCAAATAATCATTGCACAAAATTATAAAAGTGAAAGCAAAGATGAATTTTACAATAAATTACATGGATAATATATCCAATATGTCTACAATTGCTATTAATTGGTTGCATTGTCGAAAATGAAGTCAATGCTATTGGGAGCAGCATCAATAGTGTTAAACATGGCATCTACCATGTCCGCAACCATTGCATGGTCCTCTGTCTCGCTGGTATTATTGTCGAAGACCGATGGCGTGACTGCATCAATGCTCGGCGTTGAGTGTGAGGTGCCATGGTGGCGGGTGGTGGGTATCTGACAAGTGTGTTGGCCGCGGTAGGTGACTTGGTAGACGTCGGGATTGTTGTTTTGGCGTTGGACTTGCTTCTTGGCTGGACATCCATACGCTCTTTGATGCGTACATCTGTAGTATCCCCTGTCATAAATATATATACAGTGAGAATGTGAAATATCAAATCCTTCTTATAATAGATAATGGAAGCACTTAAGGTTAATTACCTAGGATATTGATAATTAAGAATCTCCTTTTGACCATATTTTCTCCAGGTGAACCCATCGTCATGCAGCGGCGTTGCTACTTCAACTGTGCGCTTCATGGCTTCATCCTTCCTTGCATTCATGAATAAAAAAATGTAAAATTAAAATATGCATGACATGCAGCTATGTGTGCATGAGTAAGGGAAAAGGAAACGAAAGGAAATGGAAATAACTAGATTAGTTTCACGTGTTAAATGACCTATAAACAAAGTTGATTCAAAATCATTCTGTTATCGGAAAATGATTATTAGCGATTCTAAACGAGTGTGTAGATTACCTCGTCCTTTTCAACTGAAAGGACGGTGAATTCTCCCGACCGTTGCCATCGGAAGCAATATTTTGAAGCTGCAATGGTAGTGAACTAGGATCATTCTGAAGAGACCTGAGCCGATAGGACGCCGCCCGGAAGATGCAGGCGATCTCTTCGCATCGATCAGGAAGATCCATTGCAGCAGCCCCGTGAAGAACGTTGGCTTCCACCTCTTTGGCTCTTTGACATCCTGTAACTACCAGACCTATTATATCTTCCATTTTTCTTTTTCCTTTTCTTACAATATGATTTGGTTGTTGCATAAACAAGTCTGGAAATTAATTGGTATATATGGGGATAGTTTGGTTCCATGGAAAAGTTTCCTATGAAGCTGCAGTTGACTTTTTCTTGAATTTTTGGATACGTTTGGGGCTTGGAAACATAACAATCTTTGTGACATTTTTAGACTAGGTCAATATACTGAATTCCTATCACAGCATTAACTCAACATGAAGAGTTTTCTTTGCTTAATCCTTTCAAATGTTGTTTCTACGTTGTTACTTGTTACTAAACTAATAATATTGGCTCTTATACAATGCTAATCCAGGTTATTGATATTCGTACCACGAAAACGTGTTATTCATATCCCGACTACGGCTACGCACTCCGTAGTATGGCTACGCGCTACGTAGTATGGCTATGTGCTACGTAGGTCAATATAATGCGTAGCCGTAGTAATTTTTCCTTAATTTTTCGAATGAAATGTTTGTTATGTACTACTACGCATCCGGGATGCGTAGTATGGCTCCGCATATGTCATAATAGTCGTAGCCATTTTCCTTTATTTTTCGAGCGAAATGAGCTTGTTGCTACGCATCCGCAATCCGTAGCCGTAGTCGGAGTATAAATAGCACGTTTCATGTGGTACGAATAGCAATCTCGGCTAATCCCCTTATTTTTCTTAAGGTTTCTTAAATTTGAAGTTTGACCGTCTTACCTCAATCTCTTCATCAGGCCTCATTCACATTCTCTTCATCTCGTCAAGCTTCTTGTAGGCGTGCCATCGAAGAGA
>BSUD01000278.1:0-11300 GCA_033239045.1 Fagopyrum esculentum
TGTTTCTGATCAGATACAGTATTTGTAAATGTTTACTTACTTCAATCTTCTCCTTTCTAGCAACTGAATCCCAGTCCCTGGCAGCGATTCCTACCTTCCAGTCAAGGTTTATGCTCATGTCTTTGCTCGTTTGGTTCGTTCCTACGGCCCAAAAGCAGGCTAGGTAGTTTCCGGCTTCATGAGTTGTGAATGCAAATTGACCTTGCGTCACGTTCTCTTTATGGTGAAGAACTTCTCCAAATGGTGATGATACCTGCCTCATTCAAATCTCAGAATCAACAGAACAGTCTTTGTTTTTGTCATTCACATCAGCAAGTGATTAACAAACAAATTCATCAGCAAGTCATCAATACCATAGAGAAAATGTTACAGCCTGTGAATGTATCACAAAGACAACATACTTTCTTCAACTCTAATTGTTCTGACATACATTCCACTAAACCAAATACTGTAATTGTTCAACTCAACAACCCCATTTACATGCAAATTGACCAATAATGGAGATTCAATCCTTGATTTATTTACTGTCACGAAACAAAATAGTGGAAAATTCTGGGTTGAGAACAGCCGTCACATTTTCCTCATTGATTTAAGTCGAATCGTAACATTGAGTTGCAAAGAATATCCATTAGACCTAGTTTCTGAACCCACGATAATCAAACTAAAGTCATTGAATCAGATTGCATATATAGATTTGCTGAGCCATCAACAGAATACAATCTAGTTCATAAATTTGACAAATATCGAACAGTTCGCGCGCTTAATGCGCCCATTTTCCCGGGAAAACTAATGCCGATCAGATCGATGAAACGATCAAACCTAAACAAGGATGGATCAACATTGACAAATCAAAGATATGGGGACAAAACGTCAACAGTAATCGATCTTGAAACTAAGAATTCATTTAAGGGTTAGATCACTGAGACGGGAGTACGAAGAAATATAAATAAAGTGACCTTGACAGAGAGGGCGACGTCGAGATGATTGTAATCCTCAGAGACGACGTAGTAATCGGCCAAAACGACGACGCTGCTCTGGATTTCTTCGGAGACGCACTTGTTTCCGGTGGGCGGGAGAGTTAACCAAATCGCGTGGCTAAATGTCCATAAAGTGCAGGCACAAATCCACCATGTCAATTCCCTAATTAGCACTACTCTGCATGATCCCATCTCTGATCGATCTCTCTTACAATGCGATCGGAGATTGATAAGAAGTTAGGTTCGCTCGATTTCGGGATCCACTCGGTCTCCCTCTTCACACTAGTCTTTATCCTTTTGTCCAATCTTGTTAGCTTTATATATATACTTTGCTCCATCCATATATATATATATATATATATATATATATATATATACACTTTGGATCATGCGATTTGTTTTAGATTTGTTATATTAGGATTCACCATTTCGTATACATTACAATTTTAATGTTTTGATAAGATTAAAACTTTTTACCTTTTAATTCCTCGAGTTACACTTTGTTGATCATTATTGACTTGTAAATGTAGCTTACATTACATCTTTAAGTGACCGAAGATCAATAATAGTAAGTGTAAATGAAGTCAATATGGGTATGTTATTTACGTGACCATTAATTAACAAATACCAATGATAATCGCAATGTGACAACGCACTAAAACACCTGTATTGCGCAGGGCGTTGGTAAATAACCTAGGTCTATAAATTTTTAAGTGAATAACCTTATTAAATAAATAATAGAAGATTAAAATCACTTAGTATATAACCTAGGCATATAAATTTTTAAATGAATAGCCTTATTAAACAAATAACGGCAGATTAAAATCACGCTAATTAGGGTTTCTCGGAGAATACTTCTTTGAGATATCAAACGTCACCAATAATGGCATATTAAAATCACGCTAATTAGTGTAAATGGATTTCACGATTTATATTCTTTTGAAAATTATAAGTATAAGTTAATTATGTGCATTAGTTTACATCGAACTAGAAGAAAGATGGGCAACAAGTTGTGCCGCCAATCCTTTCTGAATAGCGAATTCGATCCTCCTAAAAACAACATCAGAACACCTAGGAGACATAACGTTTCCATGCAACACCCGTTGCACCCTCTTGAGGATTTCAATAACATCGGGCGCAAGGAAACCAAATGTGTCAAAAGCGAACGGAAGAAACACATGTTGATTTTCAATACAAGATTTCTCATATTTGACCACCTTTGCAGAAGCCACACTAAGCGCCGCCTACCCACCACAAAATGGCCCACTACCCAAACAAACAAGTGGGGAAACTCTAGTCAAATCGATGCAAGCATGCTTTCCACCCGCCCATTCAAACACCAAGACATCCGCCGGCCTCAAGGTGGATCTCCCCTCACGCGGGTCAGTCAAGAATGACACAGGCGCCTCCTTCTTAACCGAGATCCCTGCCCTCCTAAACACATCACACAACACATCACAGACCAAATCATGCCTATATTTGAAGTCAGGAAGCTCTTTACAATGAACCGCATGCTTCCCAAAAGAATCTAGAATTCTCCGACAATTGGGCATAGGAAAAATCTCATCAACCGGGTATAGAGGAATCATAAGGCGATACTTAAGAACCGAACGATACTCAATCGAGGACATACATTGCCCAATTCCATCAATGGGTATGACAAGAAGGATTTCTTGGCTATGTGTGGATTAAAGACACTTGAAAACCGCTTTTTGTCTAAGGGTCAAATCAAAAGTTACTTCCACCTCCTGCACGGTCTTACCGAAAAAAGCACTCGCTAAACGTGTTGGGCTTTAGGGGGACGGTGTTCTTGGCAGTAATGACAGAAAGATCAAAACCAGGAATAGAACTTTCAAGATTGTCCAAAGCTCCATAAAACTCAGAGCCCATTTCTACAACTCCACTGTCCCGCAAAATGTGGTCTTGGAACTCCCAAGATTGGGCCCTAGAGGCAACAAAAGCAAAGGAAGACGTCTCCATAGAAGAATATAAACCAAGCTCCCCAAATTGAATAGGCAAAGAAGCAAGTCGCCACTGAAGATCTCCAAAAAACGGGCCCCCACAAACCACAATATCCTCGACTGATCTACGGAGCTCAACATCAAAATAAGTTGTTGCACTCTCCCAATGCTCCGGATGACAAGTCCTCAGGCCAAAATACATCTTAGCAACGCCCATACAAGAACGAAGCAGAAGAAGCTCACTTTGAGGATCCCTCAAATGTGGAAGAAGATGCATCAACTCAACCGCCTTAACAGCTCTCTAACAAACTCCTCATCTCTACTCACAACCCCACCTAGCAACTTAACACCCAACGCCAGCCTTGAAATGTCATGCGGAAATAGTCCATCTCTAACTTTCGACCCATCGCATGAAGCCCAAAAGAGCTCAGTTTTGCGAACATTCAGCATGAGGCCTAAAGCCGGACCAAACTCACGAATGATATCAAGAGCTCTAACCACCTCCTCTGACCGACCAATAATGGTGCCATCGTCAAGATACCAAACATGTAGAATAGGCTTGCAATTGTCTCTAATCCTATGTAGAAGCGGGTGCAAGACAAGAGAGAAGAGGAGGGGCCCCAAAGGGTCTCCTTGTTGCACACCAGTAGCCGACCAGATAAATTTATCTCCAATGTACAACCGGGCGACCTGACCATACAAGAAATCAACCCATAAGGAGATATGCGGGTATCTCTCTAACCTCCCTAAGCAAAATAGTCATGTCAACCAAGTTGAAGGTATTTGAAAAATCCACTGTCAACATAGCTAAAGAACCATCGGCATAACGATCACTCAGAACTCTATTAACACTATGTAGAATAGTCTCTGCTCCACCTGAAACACCAACTCCAAACTGGAGATCTCCCAAATATTATCCCATATCCTTACACACACCCTTCATAGCAACTTTAGACACCAACCGTCTCCATATAGTACCAACTGCAATGGGTCGAATCCCATTGTCACGCTACAACAGCGGTGTAAGAGGAGCCGAAGCCACAAACTCGGCCAAACTCAGGGACACCTGCCTCCCAACCACAAATTAACCACTAAGGTGATCGCTCTCAAAAGACCCGTGGCAACAGAAGAACCCTCACCAAACATAACGTCTAAGATGTGTTGTGCCCTCAAGCCATCTCTACCGCTAGAATTATTGTAACTAGTTTTCTTGTACAAAAATTATTTTAACTAATTTTCTTTAATACGGTTCAAACGTTTAATCTAAAACCCAAACTCAATCATCCCGGAAAGAAATTGATGATACATGATATACATGAAGTGTACAAGCATGTAGCATGCTAATTTTATCAATTCTTGTAAAATTTTATTGTACAAGATTAATTGCTAATTGATTAAGCGGATCAAAATTGGTTACCCCTTTAAAATACACCTTCTTCAATTAGAGATTGTGGGTTAATTAAAAAGCTATAACCAATTAGCAGTCTTTTAGATTTTTGTATAAGAGTAAATTAGTCTTAAAATTTTAAAAAGATGTCATATTCTAACAAAACTATTAATGTTCACAATTACTACACGAAATTAATAAACTAAGACTACATAGCAAATTCACTCATATAAGTATCAAGCAAATGATCCGGATTGGGTGAGGTTGATATCAACTTTAGTGGTAAAATTAAGAATACATGGACAAACCAAACATATAAATTGCCTAAGATATACAGAGAAAATAGATAAAAGTTGATAATTGATTTACAGATTAATGATTGAAAACAATTATACATTACAATGAAATTTGTAGTTTCAATAGAACCAAATCCCAAAATAAGTCTGTATTACAATAACGGACCCGATTATATATATATAAAAAAAAACTTTTTAACCCTTATTTTTATGTATTCATAAATATATTTTTTAAAATAATTATAAAAAACCTATTTTCAATCAATATTTTATTTTTTTAAATTTTTTTCCTTAAAATATAGTTTAAGTTATAGAGAGTTTTAATTTACATTCACATGAATTCACACAGGACTTCTCTGATGTGGAAAGTTGCCACCCACCTCATCGACTCATCCTAGTCTACACTTAAAAAAATTTGAAACAATTTGGTTTACTAGGCTTTTTCTAGTTTTGTGTTTAGTAAATGTACCCCTTGAGAGAAGAGTGTGCAGAGTTTGAGAATAAATACAAAATATTGGGGTATATTTACTTAATTGAAACATTAAAAAGCCTAGTTACTACTCTAGTTTTTCAAAAAGGCCTAGTTACTAAAATTGCCCAAAAAATTTAGGATGGTGTCATTTTGTTTTTATTGTTTTTGGATATGTCTAAAAAATTTTCATGTCTTTGTATTTTAGACTTTTACAAATTATAATATTTTAATATTCTATCATCGTAAGCTGACATTTTGAGGTGGAAAAAAGTAAATATTATTTACTAGTTATTTTTTATAGTGCTTTTTTTATTTGGAAAATGAAAAGCGGATAAGTTTGTCTATCTTTTAGAGGTAGTCCACCCTAAAACATCCTTGCGGATGAGAATATGAAGTTCGGTGTCATCAGAAAAATGTGTTGGAGGTCGATATTCCCATATGGGTCAATTTGTCATCAACACATTTGATTTCTCTAAAAACATGTTTTATCTGAACTTCGTCGAAGAAACAGAGATCCAACCTAAAGTCGGATAAGATCATCTCGATCTCCCACGGACAACTCCAAATACCTTGGAATGTCTTGATAACACAAAGATTATCACCTCAATTTCGATCTTTTTGCTCTTTAATCTGATAGCTCCTTGTAACCCTACTTTAAGAGCAAATGCTTCAACTTTTTAAAACTGATTTAATGTGGGTTTTTTTTTTTGCATCGAGGCTAACAATCTCCCAATTGTGGTTCCAAATTACAAATTCAAAGGATGTTATTCCTGAATTGAGTTTTGATCCATCAAAATTATCAAAACTAAGTTTATGGAAACCAGAGTTATCCCACTTAATATTGTGCTTTTTTCTTTTTTGTAGAGTCAATGTCCTTTTGTTGTTGTTTAATATCGTAATCGTTTTGATCATTGTTAGTTTTTCACATATGGATTTGATTTTTAATGAAAATGGTAATCTTGTTAGTAGGATCAATAGGTTCATCAACCAATAATTATTTTGTTCCTAAAGAACCATATGGTCCACCAAATAGTTGCAAGACTTGCGAACTTGTTTTTCGATTTTAGTTTTTATTTCTTGTAGGATGTTGTGAGTTTTTTTTTATTATCAAGGCTAATGTTATTTAGTTCGGTCATGGTTGACCTATCGATTTTGACAATTATTTGGAAATGGACATTCAATAAGCAAGTGGAACAAGTCCTCAAGATGGTGGTTGCATAGTTCACAATGCCTTGTTACAACTATTCTTCTTTCATCCAACTTTGCTTTTGTTGATATCCCGTCTTGTGAAAATTTTGAAATGAAAATTTCAATTTTAAGTTGGGTGTCAAGTTTTCAAATCCAATCACTAGTATTGTTCGGTGAAGAGCATAAGTCCTCCTCAATCATCTTTGTTGTTGATTTTGTAGTGCACCAACCATTTTTACTACATCTGCAATATAATATCTGTTGAATTTCAATTCTGGGTAGAATTGTTTTCTTAATTTGTTTTCTTATGTCTAGGTTGATGAAGTTTTGTAACTCATTTTCAATCTTTGGGATATCCCATTGTCTAAAGTCATTTAAACAATGAGTAATTTTGATATTTGTGTAAATTTGATTGGTGTTGTGGGCCATTTTATAAGTGGTGTTTGTGTTATCCAATTATCATGACAGAAGTTGATAATTTTTTCATTTCCGACTTGCCAAAAAATACCATTTTTGAACTCGAATTTGAGCCTTATAAGGTTATTCCATTGTCAAGAAGTTGATAATTTATTTTGGTAATGTAGAATATTTTGGTTTTAACGTATTTTTCGTTAATAAATTTAAGCCAAATATTAATTAGTTCTGCTAAAATTTTTCATAAGAGTTTCATTTGTAAGAGTTTGTTTGTGATACAAGATTTCCTTAAAATGTTCATTTATGACTAGTAAAAGGGCATAATCCAAATAAGTCTAAAATTTAATGACATAATCCGAAAACTAAAAAACTCTTCAACAGAATTCGAAAAAATTGAGACACCATCCAAAATTACCTTATATTTATATCAACCCCGCAACTGAGGAAATCCCTAATCTTCTTCTCCTTGTCTGATCATTGTAGGGCTATCCCTCGTCTACACTACCTCTTCCGGCATCACCCGGATCTTCTATCCCAAAACCCTAAAACAAAGTCAAGAGAAGCTTTAAGGCCGCCGCCGCCTACTTCACCCCTTGCCGGAATCCATGGTTCTAGGCTTCTCACAGTGTCTCGGCCAAGCTTCGGGATCTGCCTTCAAATCCCACACTCACAACCACGATGGAGCGGCTAATCCCCAAAATCTCGTCTCCGGCAGGTGCACTGGATACCTCAAGGGGTTGTCACTGTCTTCATCCACCACCTTGGGTGTGATGCATCCTTCACATTCCTTCCGCGCCCGCCACCCCTTCCGCTGCAAGCACCAAAAAAGTGCTCTCCGGCTCCGCTAAGGGTATGTCCACCGGTAAGCTCTTTCTTCTGCGCTGGATCCCGGCGATAGTTCTGAACCACATACACTGTCAAACCCAGTTGTACTCTATTCTTGTTCTTTCCCTTTTCACTTCTTAATCTGGGATTTGGATTTTGATTGATAAAGGTTTTCTCTTGTTTAGTCAGATATTTTTTGAAAATGAATGTCTCCCTTGCAAACCTAGGATTGTTGGTTGGTTTTTACTCCGTATTTGTTTCAATCTTTCGAACCTTCTCTAGAACACGTTATGTTGGTTTTGCTGCTTTGAATTGTCTCCTCGTATCAGTTGGTTTTTATCACTCAACTGATGTGTAACTCCAAATTAATGGCTTTTGCTTTTCTTGCTGTTTTTCACCATTTAAATTTGCTCCTTTTACATGATATTACTAAACGAATCACCATATATGAACAAGAAATCCATAAATCGGAGTCTTCATTTATTTCACCAACAAAACACTCGGGCTAAACCTGCTTCTTATGAACAAAACAAACATGGTTAAACTAATACTACATATTTGTTTCTACCATGGATGCTAAAAAAAAAACACTTCTTACAATATTGTAAATACCTATTGTTGCTTTTATCTCGGCTTCTTGCCTGCTGCACCCTTTTTTGGGATTGCTAACGATGATCGATGCTTAAATGCGTTTCTACGAGAAAAATTATGGTGTTTTCAAACCTTCTCACTCAACTTGTTTTTTGGTTTGATGCATCCCTACGAGGTTTACGGATGAACCCACTAATCCTCAGTAATCTGATTATCAAAAAACGATGCCTTTGTCAGAAAGGCTCTCCCACGGGTCTTGATCTCTTGTAAGATGGTATTCGATCTCAATAACATTTTCAAACTCGAAAACTACCAATGACTTAGTAAACATTCTAATTATGAACGATCTTCGTTTGCTCCTTACAAAATTTGCCTCCTAATTCATTATGATTTCTATCAATTTTAATTTATCCTTTCGATTCCAAGTACAATGCAACACTAAAATGAACGATGCTAATTCATCGTAAGTGTCGGGTCTCCTCCTTTAGAAAAATATACAATTCGAACTTATCTTTTTTTTAATACTTAAATACATACAAAGGCCAAAACCATCATCAAGTAAGTCAACCCTTACATTGTTTAATTTAGTGGCCACAAAACCTAGCAAAGTCTATTTACACAATACTATTTTACCTATATTTTTTGTTACAAAAATTATATAAGTTACAAGAACAATCGAAACAAAACATGAACCCAACAAAGACGCCCCTTTACATTGCTTCAAGAAAATTATCGATTTAAAAAAAAACAAATATTAGACCAAAATCAAAACATTTTTTTTTATCACGATACTCATGCGCCCTTGTAAATCGTACTCTTTAAACCATCAAAGTTTTACACATTTTATATCACGTTACCCGTGTGTTGCAGCTTCGTCTTCTCTGTTTTGATGATGTCTTTGGTGGTGTTTCGAGTGTTTGTCGAGAAGGGGACGTGAATGTGTGATCGACTTTTGACGATTCTGCTGCAGTCCAAATCTGATGTGTCCACAACTGTTCCCTAAGCTTCGTGCCTGTGTATTTCCTTCGAAGATGAACGTTCATGCTCGTCGCTTCCGGCGAACTGTATCATTTTGCTTCCCTTGAAGACTTCCTTTCTTTCAAGTTTTGTTTATGTATTTTTGTGTTTTACTTTTTCTCCTTTGTTTTGGTCATTCATGACGGTTTGTCAACCGTACATGAAATCGAATCGCTTTCCGTTATTAAAAAAAAAAACTTTTTTTTTATATGTATTCATTTTCTGTTGTCGGTAGAAAAACACATCTTAATCATAAATTTCTATATTTTCCTTAGTAGTTTAGAAAGATAAGGATGAATAAGTGATTCCTCTAAGGTCATGACTAAACACGTGTTCCCCAAGTTGAGACCCCTCGTAATGCCATTAGCGCCGACGTGTCATGCGATTAAGACACGTGTAAACAGCAGGAATACACAAGGATATTCCTTCACATTTATAAAATCTTCATCGTCATAACTCAAATAGCTGCTATTATTAATCATGAAAATCCCGATAATACCCTTGTCTATTCCTGCTGCAAGACCATCCGCCCCACGACTCGGAGTTCGGTTTACGCAGTCGCAGCCCAACGATCAACAAATGGATCAACAAGAAAAGGAGACCACCACCCACGACCCGAATCAGAAAACCGGGTACGGGTTTCAATCCATACGCGCGTACTGTATATATTGGAGTGCTTTTTTTTAATTATGTATGTAGGTACGAATTAACAGGGACGTGATGTCGCATTCCTTTGGAGAAGGATACGCCACCAGATCTGATGAAGAAGGATTCGGTGGCGTCTACGGTGGTAATGATTCTGCATCCAATCATCAAAATAAAGACGTACACGAATCTCATCCCGGTGATTATATTCTTCACACAAAATTCAAATATTATCATATATATATATATATATATATAAATTCAATTTTAATAATTTTGTTTATTTATTTATGATACCGTAGAGTATGATAGGGCACAGGGAAGTGAAGTGAAGGAGACGGAAAAAGGGCGCAACCAGAAGAAGGCAGACTAGTTTTGATCTATTATATATCTTCATTACTAAGTAAGATGCAAGGAACCGATCCGTATCCTATGTAACTGTTTTTAAGTAATTTTCTGTAATATAAATATAATGCTTTATGTTTTAATAAAATTATACTAATTTCATGTCATTCAAGGATTCCACCCATTTTGCTTTTTTATTTTATTTATTGGGAGTACAATTTCTTTTAAAATTTTCGAGTTTACGTGTGATTTAAAAGCATATATATTAATTAGTTCGATAGACACTAGTTAGACGAGATTATGGAATAGAATCCGATTCTACCTATTGTATTTTGTAAAGGTATAAAAATAAGGTCGTTGCAAAAATAAAAAAAAATAAAGAGAGTTGTAAATTATAAATTAAGACTTGCATACTTCTAACAATATATTTTAAAACACACGTAATCGATCTTTAAAAATAAGTTTTTACTGTTTTTTAATTTACCATAATCAACAAAATAAGAAGAAAAAAAAAAAGAATTTGATGATGATCATCTAACTTACCACCCACAAATATTTATAAAAAAAAAATTAAAAAGCGTAGTGGAGGTGTCACTTCGTACCTAAAATTGGGCCTAGAGAATAATTCACTTGGGTAAGTGGGCCGGTTGGGCCCAATAATGGGCCCACCACCTAAGAGGTCCAAATTCAAAGGAACGTGTGGTTGTGCTTCTCTGGAATTTCGACTAACATTTGGAACAAGTTTGTACAAAATGGCCACATGAAAACAATAATTGAGCATTATGATTCATTTGCATGGAAACTCTACATTCAAAAAAAATAATGTTCTTCATAAACTCGAAGTTGTGGTATTTTCTTCTTGGAATCTTTTTTTTTTTTTACACATCCCGTTAAATTTTTTTTTTAAAGGTTAACCTTTTTTTAACTTTAAGCTCAAGATTACTCGTTAATCAGGTTTATAATATATGAAAGATATTTTTTAATAAAAAAATGAATTTAACCTTCACTTTATAAAAATAAAAAAATATACGAATATGAATGTTTTCAAAAGCTGAGGATACCAAAATTTTTTTAAAAATATGGGGATACTAAGAGAAAGAAGATAGTTTTTAGGATTTTCTATAATTTATTTTAATTTGAAAATAATTTTGTTTTTATTTTTCCATACTCTTATAATTAAAA
>BSUD01000278.1:11765-27138 GCA_033239045.1 Fagopyrum esculentum
CGAATTAAAATATCTTTTTACTTTTTACTTTCGATTTAAAAATATTATATATAATTTATTTTAATAATATTTTTTTAAAAATATATTTTTTAAATTTTTTTTAAAAGTCCAAAAAATTAAACATATAGTATTTTTTTAAAATTTATTTTCTATAATTTATTTTAATTTGAAAAGAACAATCTTATTTTTTGATGTGCTAATTTATTATTTTTATAATATAATTTTTCATAATCTTAAAATTTAAAAAAAAAAATTTAAGATTTTTGAATTAATAAATTTTCAAAAATTATTGTATTTTAATTCTCTATACTCTTAATAAATTTAAAAAAAAAATGTTTTAAGGATGAAACGATGTGTGTTGAGTGGTTGCCTCTGATCCCTAGGTACTTAAGCTTCACTTTCCTTTCTTAAACCTAGCGCCGCCGCTAACACCTTCCTTACTTGACTCTTCGAGAGCTTCTTTCATAGCGATTCTGATAGAGAGAAAAGAGAGTTTGAGAGTTGTGAACCGATTGCTTCGCATGAGATCTTTCTCTAGTGTTCTTTTTTTCATCTAAACCTCGTTTTACTAGAAGCTTGGTTACTAACCAAAGGATTTTACAAACGAGTGCTTCTTCTTTGTTTCTTGTCTTCTTCGTTTTTTTTGCTTTAGACTTGGGAGATCCTTTACTTTTCTTGCATCTTTTTGCTTCTTCGAAGCTTTGTTCATATTGTAATACTGCTTAGTATGATGTTAAAAAATAATCCGATCCGTTGATGCGATCCGAATATACGACAAATCTGAACTGAGAAAATCCAAGTCCGACGGAATTTTTTTTGAATCCAATATGATCCGAAAAAGTATGCCAGATCGCCGAATCGGATTCAATAGTATTTTAGTGCTTC
This sequence comes from Fagopyrum esculentum, assembly GCA_033239045.1. Classification (NCBI taxonomy): domain Eukaryota; kingdom Viridiplantae; phylum Streptophyta; class Magnoliopsida; order Caryophyllales; family Polygonaceae; genus Fagopyrum; species Fagopyrum esculentum. Next base: position 12,651 of record BSUD01000278.1, read on the forward strand.
GGATATCCGAGGTAGTGTTTTGATATCCGATTGTATATTTATAATCTTCAAATATATTCAAACAAAACACATAACTCAATTGGTTGGAGTTTCTCAAAGTTACCCTTTGATCCAGCTGTTATTCCCCTAAGGACAACGTTCGATCCCCTAAGCACATGGTTCGAATCTCCCCAACAACATGTAATGCGTCGACCTGTTCAAAATTTTAAAAAACCCCTATTATTCTTCTAAGCACGCACATACATCAAACTTGTTAAAAGTTTTAAATAGTAATTACTACCGGACATCATCGGAATTTTCTGATCCGATCGGGGACTTTGATCCGGAATATAGTAAAAAAAATTATTTGTGGTATTCGATTTTATAAGACGGATCGGATCGGATCGGATCGCATATCCGGTTGTGCACACCCCTATTGCTTAGTGGATTAAACTGACTCTCCCATCCAGAGATCCCGTAGAGTAGGGTTTTTCCGAATTGCGTCACCAATTCTTTTGTATTCTTGTTCGTTTTAAAAACTAGATCGCTCTAGATCTAGTTCTATTTGTTTCACAAAACTTATTTTGAGTTTTATCAAATTGGTATTAGAGCATAACTTTAAGGTTTTTCGAATATCAGTACGAGATCCAGCTTTCTTGAATATAGATCGACTTTAATCGCGTGTCTATTGACTTGAGGTTTGAAAAGTTTGCAATTTTATAAGCTTTGTGGTCTTTTTTCTCACAGATATGGAGTATTTTCAAACAAAACTCGCTCTCCCTTCCCTTTCGTTGTCGTCTTTGAAATAATACCTTTTTACAATGGGGTAAAACGGGGTAGTAGGTACATTTTGTAACCATGAGCATATAAAGGACCCCAATTTAATAATGAGTACAAAATAGGCTCCTCCACATTATATAAAAAATATTTATTAAAATAAAAAGCGGATATTAAGGAAATCAGAATATCTCTCTCCATTTATTAACCAACTAATTATTATAAAACGGGAAAGTAAATATTTTTATCTCTCAATTTATTAAGGGAATCAAAATATATACATTTATTAATGAAATCAAAATATTTTCCGAAATCTTCGTCCTTTCCAACTTGCGTTCATCCATGGCGACGATATTTAGATTTCCGCAGCAACATGTGTACATAATCGCCTGAGACTGGAAACATATGTACATATACAGTTAGTTAGAAACATTTTTGCAGTAAAATATGTACATAATCATAGAGACTGCAAACATATGTACATGCAAACACAAACAGAAGCCTGTATAACAACATATTTTGTTCTACTGTACATATTCAAATCGACGACATGCTATATGTACACACAAATATGTGCATAATCACCAGATACTGCAAACTTATGTACATGCAAACACAAAATTGTACATATTCTAATCGACATCATGTTATATGTACACACAAAATATGTATGTGTACATAATCAACCCCTATCTAAATATATCATACCTGGCTATGGCAACTGAAGTTAGTCAAAATATTGTAGAAGTCTCACCTACCCAAAACTGCTCACTGAACTACCAGAAGAAGTGGAGAGCGATTGATGGCCGGCAAGCTAAGGTGACGGTAGTCTCATCGGCGTTGGTGGCGACATAAGGAACGACACTCACAACCGATACCCGGCCGGTACCCTCTATTCTTGCAGTTGGACGTGGCGGCCGTGCAATCTGGGTTCCTGCGGATCTGTCGGATTCGGTTTGTGGCAGAGGCAACAACATCAAGCGTCTCCGTTCTACAGGGTGGCCGGACAATCGATAACTCCCTGAGCAAGGCGGCGACCGCAGCGGCGTCAATCAAGTCGGATGTGGAGGCTGAAGAAAGGTTAAGTCTGGCAATTGGAGAAGAAGAGAGAAATAGCAGATTCGGTGGTTGAGAATAAGAAAGGGGTTCTAGATCTCAAATATATAGTTACCAAATTTCATTAACTAGTTTCCTTAATTTTAGCCTAATTAATATATTTGAAAATATTAATTATTTTTAATTGTTACCTTAACTGCTTAATTAAGATTTTCTTCACACCTTATTTATCTTTTTATTTTAATTGTTAATATTAGGGGCCTGGTTTGTATTTTAGAAAAAAAAGTTACCCAACTCCCTTAATCTTCTCTTTAAAATGCTATCTTTTGTTTTTTTTCTTGTAAAATGTAGAAAAGAGGGCTTCCTCTCAAGTCTTTGGCTCGAGGAACCCTAGTTTTGGATAACAGGGGTCTTAAAGGTTTCAAACCTCGACCTTTGTCTTGAAAAAATTCTAAGTACGAAATATGGGATCGCATCTCCATAGACGTGGGACTATGTCAGAAAATACAGTGTGCATCAGGCCCTTCGATGGCACGTTCGACTTTGCCATCTGGCAACTGAAGCAGAAAGCAAACCTCATCAAGGAGAGTTCTAGAGTACATTGTAAGGAAAGTTCCCTCCGGATACATGCCATAATAGGATACAAGAGCTTGAGGAGCAAGCTCACTCTGAGATCTTTATACGATTAGTTGACGATGTGGCTTGTCTAGTTGTAAGTCTCACTAATCTTGATATGTTTTTTGTGAAAGTTAGAAGATCTTTATTTGAATTTTTTTTTTGTTTAGTCGTATATATCTTCCGTGTAGATTGTTTAATGTCCGCATGAATGTCAATATGTCTTTGCATGATAATCGTCATATTAATTTGAAATTAAATCAAGATCTGGAAAGATGTAGTGATAAAATCAATGATGATCACTATGCTATTCTGTTGTTAAATGTTTTGCCTAGTCAGTTTGACAATGTGAAAATGTTATCCAGTTTAGTCATGATGAAATATCTATGGAGAAAAGAACAATTCATTTAGAAGAATGATAGATAGAAGTCTTTAAAAATAGATCTAAAATTGATGATAAATCTTAGGCTCTTGTGATGAAAGATAATAAAAGAAATAAAAACAAATATAAGTAGAAAGATGATACTAATAAGGACAAATCTAAGTCTTCAAATGATCGTGATAAAAAGAATAAAAAAAATGCTTCTATTGTTGTAAGTTTGAGATTTTCACGATGAATGTAAGAAGAAAAAGAAAGATGAGTCTTATAAGGATAAATCTTCTCATTATGCTTCTGTTTGTGAATCTGATTACCCTAGTGACCTTCTCATGTGCTCCTCTAAACATGCAAATTCTATGTCTCACATGTTTAACTTTGATTTTATTAATCAAACTACATATAATTATGAACTGCTTATGTATGTTTCCATGTGTGAATATATTAATAGTTGGATCCTAGATTTAGGTTGTACTATGCATGCTACATCTAATAGGGATGCCTTTAGAATAAAATTGTACAATGTTGGTGAAGTCATGCAAGGTGATAACACATATCTTGTTTTAAAAGCAATAGGAAATGTACCTCTATGTATACTTTGATGGAATGACTTGAATTTTATAGAATGTTAGATGAACTTAAAAAAAAAAACTTTTTTCATAATCTTTCTTTGATGATCTTAAATGATTTATCATCATCAAAAATGGTGTCAATTAAAAATATGGTTAGGGATGAGGTTGCCTTGATTAAAAGTGTTAATAAGTGAGGGTTATACCATGGGGGTAGTGATCTCTTCCCAACTTAACCTAGCTAAGACTCCTGACCACATGACCTTAGCCCAGACCTCTCTGCTTCATAGTAAACAGGGTCATATGAGTAAAAAGGTATGCTTAGCTTGTTCCAACAACGGGCTATAAATAAGAAATATACTAACCTAGAGTTGTATGAAGTGTGTGTGTTAGGAAAAAAACAAACAAACAAACATAGTTTATCTTTGTAGTTATGCAACCAAACAACCTCTAGAGTACATACATTCTAACCTCTAGGGCCATGTCAAGGCTAATATAGTAGGTGGAAGGAGATATTTCATCCCCTTTTGATGCGTCCTTGGAGGTAACCAAGGATAACTCCGGATCTAGATCAAGCAAAACTCCAACTACTCCTTGATTCGTTGTGCAGCGTTGTATCGTTTCAGATCCAAATGGGCGGAAGCGATGAAGAAACAAAGGTTAGTTCGATCTAGAGAGATCGAAGAAGCCTTTTTTGTGTGGATGGAAGGTTGATTCTTAAGAAGAATCCTCGAATATGGATTTCTTGGATCAAAGATGAGATCCAATGAAGACATTTGAGAGATAGAAGAGAGGTTCTGATGCCCAAGCTAAGTAGGAGGAAATTCTTCTCAAAACTTATTAATATTGAACATGAAACCCGAACCTCACTTCACTGAACGTGAGGGTTTTACAGACGAGTGCTTCTTCTTTGTTTATTGTTTTCTTCGTTTTATTTTGCTTTAGACTTGTTGAAATCCTTTACACCTATAGTATCTTTTTGCTTCTTCGAAGCTTATAATGTAATATTGTTTAGTGGATTGGGACGACTTTCCCCTCTTGAGATCCCGTAGAGTAAGATTTTCTCGAATTGTGTCACCAGTTCTTTTAAGTTCTTGTTCGTTTTAAAAGTTAGATCACTCTACAAATCGACAAAGAGGGCAAACGTGATTCTTCTCCAGCCATATGAGGACGCAAGTGTCGTGGAAGATGTGGGAGCAAGGCAATTGTGTTTGTTTTAAAAGCGTATTCTAGAATTTTATAAACTACTTTACTCGTGCATGAAGTAATTATATATATTTGATAAATAAAAAATAATTTATGAAGGTAAGTTATGTAAAGCTAAGCCGGCCAATTGAGCTAATGAAGGGTGACACGGTGTCTCTATAGATACTCAAAAGGTCAACAATTTGAGAAGGGTTGGAGATTTCAATATTTATTACTTCCTCCGATCATAAATAAATGACTTTTTAGCCATTGACACAATTATTAAGAAAACTAAATTTTATAAAGTTTTTTCTCAATTTTATCGATTATTAAATATTCACCACCCTTTTACACCAATGAGTGAATATTTTATTATAAAAATATTTAATAAAAACAGTTTTCAAGAACTATTCTCACAACTCTCTCTTAATTAATAACCTTGAAAACATAAAACGACATTTAAATTTGATCAAAATTTAAATTCTAGGAAGTCATTTTTTTACGATCGGAGGAAGTATCACTTTTCTGTAACTCAATATATTAATTGACATTCCAACTTGAATTTTATAATATAAAAGTTATAATAGTGCTACACGTACATCGCATTACTATAACTTATCAGCGTATTATATTTTTTGTAAGATCTTGTGGCGAAAAAACAAGGCAATTAACAAATTTGGATCTCTAATTATTGTTTAAAGTGTTTAAGTTCGAGTGTCGATCGAGTCAGTAAGCAACCCTTTGAGCAGTAAAAAGACACTAATGATCCGTTTGATTTTAACTCCGAAAACGAAAATATATTTAGTTCACATGTATATCACTATTCATGAAATTTTTTGGAAACATTCTTTGTAAGCAACCCTTTGAGCAGTAAAAAGACACTAATGATCCGTTTGATTTTAACTCCGAAAACGAAAATATATTTAGTTCACATGTATATCACTATTCATGAAATTTTTTGGAAACATTCTTTGTAATTTGAAGTATCGATTAACTTTGATATCCTATATAGAAACAAAATAGAAGAAACTAATACATTTCGCAGGAAACCAAAAAATATAATTTTTTTTAAATTTTACGAATAAGGTATATATAAACTCTCATTTCCATTTTGTTTTAGTTTCCGGAGTTACAACCAGACGAGGACTACCATATAGGATCAACTCCTCGTTCCCGTCTCTTCCAAACTCCTTCTATTTTTCTTCTCAATAACATAACTTTATGTAGCACAATTGTTTTTCTAATTTAGAACAATACCAAATTATAGTATACAAAAATTATAATGAAGTAGATGGATAAAGATGAGAGATATGTTGAGGTAGGGCCTGAAGGCATATATAATGTATATATAAGTTGACTAAGCTAAGCTAGTTGGATACCTCTATTCATCTTATTAAGTGGTACATATTATTGTGGAACATAATTAACATGTCCAAATCCAACACTATGCATAATGATGAGATTCTCAGTAACACTGTTGAGCTTCCTTTTTATAGTATGGCCTTTCAAAATTTCCCTTTTTAGCCTTCATAACATTGCCATGCCCATGCAACAGTAGCCAAGGCATCCACTTACCACACATAAGAACCTTCTTTTTATTTAGAACTTTCTATTTACTTTGGATATGTGAAAAAACAACCCTTCCTTTCTTTTTTACCTTTTCTTTCTCATTGCCTTTTTTAACTAGGTTGAGTACGACCGTACGAAATGGATTGAAGTCATCTCACGTCCCGTCTCGACTATTCTATATAGTACGAGATCAGAATAAACCTTGTGTTTTTTAGATTGAATTCCACCATGTCCTATCCCACTTAGAATTAGGATGGGTCTTATTTCATTTATAGTATTTACACTTTACGATTTACACACAGAAATATTCATTTATATCATACATGAAAATTTTCAATAATTCATAATAATGTGTTATACAATCTCCTCTCAAAACATAAATAGCTTTTGTTTAAACTTTCAACGTAATTAACTTTTGTTTAAATATCTAAAATAAAAGTGTAAAATAGAATTATACATCGACCGCTCTGTTGACAATGAAAGTCACCTTTCTTTTAGATTTTGTAGTTGTATGTAGACATTTTTTTTTCCTTAAAGCAATGTTCGAATGTTCTACGAGTGAAAAATAAAAGAGGTAGTTGAGTTAATAAGGCTTTTTTTTTTTGTATAAGATATACAAAGTAAACTCCTTGTCAATTATAATATATTTTAGTTCACGACAAATTATTATTTTTAATTAGTTGAAGTTAATAGAAGAGAAATCCTATTTCGGAGCCAATATCCCTAAATAAATGTCATTTTCTTCTTCTTCTACGTCCTTCAGATCTACGCTTCACGTCATTTTCTCTTATGGGCTTTCTCCTCTTATAACCACAACTATTTCTCACCGGGATTGTCCCGCTGATGCAATTTTTTAACAAAGCGATGTTTACATGGTGTAAATATTGGGTATTAAGATCGAGTGATTACTTTTTAAAATTGGATATTACGAAAATTTGGTATTGAGATTTGATATAATGATATTTGGGTATCATGAAAAAATGGGTATTATTAAAATAATAATTACAAAATAGTGAGATTCAATTAGTCCAATAAGTAATAGGGGAGGACAGAATTATATCAAGGTTCGAAACCCACAAATGACCATCTTTAATGCCCAAATTCTAATATTATTAAAAAACGTGTAGATTGGGTAAATCGTGCTTAGATTTTATTAGATAAATCGGGCAATTAACTCTCTATATAATAGGGAGCCTAGTTAGGAAATTACAACTATAATAATTAGTTAATTACCTATTTATTTTTTCATAAATATAAAAGACATAATTTGTTACATATAAAACAAAAGAGTCTTGATTTTTTTACCCATTATACCCATAATAGAAAAGAGTTGAAAAATTTGCAATCAAATTGCAAGACTATAAATTTGAAGAAATGAATAATCGAGCTTCAAGGCGGGTGAGCAACGATTTGATATAGGGCAACCAACAACCTGTTAATAACAATAACAAACAATAATAAAACTGTAACGATTTAAAAATGTATCTGGGCTATTTGACTTTTGGCAAAAGAGTATGCACAATTGATAATGATAATATATTATTACTTTGTATTAATTAATGTTGAGGTGTCCATGTCTGTTATTAGACTTTCTGTCTGTGTAGTTACTTCGAAGATGAACGTTCATGTTCGTTGCTTCTGACGGACTGTATCATTATGATTTCCCTTGAAGACTCCCCTACTTTCGGGTTTTTATGGTTTATGTCATTCATGACGGTTACTCCGTCAGTCATTTTTTCCCCCTTTTGATCCAATAGTCGACGCATCGTCTATGGGATCGAACCGATTTCCATAAAAAAACAAAAGTAATAAAACGAGCTCCCACTAGAAGCATCATATAACATAGGAGATCCAGAAGAGTTGGAATACGTTAATAGAGGTTTTGAGTACAGATCTGCCATGGCGGAAAGGAAACACACTTACTCAACATTCCTAAAAATGGAGTTGAATGTCTGCAAACGTAAGTCGAAGAAGTGCAGGATAAGGAGAGAGTGACCTTTGGTGCGCCATTTTCACAAGAAAGTGGAAACATGACTACTACAACACCACCACTATTATCCAACAATTTCATAACAATAACCAATCTTTTCTTTTATTAACAAAGACGGTTTGCTTACTTAGTCTCTCACTGTAGCAACCGCCATTAATAATGGTTCATGGCTGTAGGCGACAAAATTTTTTTAAAATAAATAAATAATTCCCCTCTCATCCTTAAAAAGACAAATATCTTTCTGTGCTTTGGTTGATAGGAACTGGATAAAAGGAAAAATAAAAACCATATTTTTTGTTAGTGTGAATTAAGCTTAGCCAAACACTTCACTGCCCAATTTTCTCTCTAGCCTTGCCTTGTTGAGATTCTTCTCTGCCAATTATTCTTTATAGGAGCAAACCGGATTCTAGGGTTCACTCAGAATCTTTCCTCTTCTTATCCTGCTCTTCGAAGTTGGGCTCATAGGATTTCAATCTTTCGAGGTGAAAATCCATCTTCATAACTTCATCTCCCTTTTGTATCTGTGTTTGCTGATGTTTAATGCTCATAATTGGGTTTCCTTCCCAAGGGCTTCTCTTTACTGCTGTGGATTTTGTAAACCTGAATCGAAAGCATACATATATACTGCAAGAAATTTAGTCTAAATTGAATTTCTGTTGTTTGCTGATGTGAAGTATATCTTTATTATGTATGAATGAGTTTGATAGAGTATGACAACTTTGTTCTACTATGATATGCAGATTACTGGTTTTTGCCTTCAAGATCATAACATATCTTAGTCACTATGTGGGGTTGAAAGGGACATGAACTCTTCTTCTGTGCCATTCATCGCGTCGAGAAGGATGGATGTATATGACCCACTTCATCAGATTAGCTCATGGATAGATGGATATAGAGATGATACTTGTCCTAATATTAGTTCACCGACTCTCCTTGAAGTCGAGGAGAAAATAGGAAATCAGGTGAGATTATTAACAAAACAAAGATGTTCTTATCTTCAATGTCAAGCTGATATCTCTTCTCTTCATATAGTTTCAGCCAGAATATACTTCACATGGCGTTTTCACGTCTTCAAACAAGTACGAGCAAGAAGTACCTAAATCTGCAGAGAAGGTAAGATGATAGGTTCAGTAAGCGGCTCGTTTGGAAGAGTTAAGAATCATTTCTGTTAATGAAATGATTCGGAATGTTTATTTAGAGGCTTTTAACACATGGAATTAATCTCATCGTTTCCATTTCTTTTCCTTACCCTTATCTGATTCCATTCCGTTTCCATTCCACCGTTCAACCAAACGGGCACTAATTGTACTTCAATTTTGTGAAATTTGCATGTTCTGTTGTAGGTGCAAAGACGACTTGCTCAAAACCGTGAGGCTGCGCGTAAAAGCCGTCTTAGGAAGAAGGTATAAAGCTGTGAGAAAGATCCAATTCAATCCTCATAACTGTCATACTTGTGTATATAGTTTATTGTAATCCTGAAGCTGATTGAAGCTTGCAATAGGCCTATGTGCAGCAACTGGAGATAAGTAGACTAAAATTAGTTCAGTTGGAGCAAGAGCTTCAGCGTGCAAGGCAACAGGTGCAATAGGATAACACTTAAATCATATCATATATGGCCAATCAATGGGATTTTACTCAACCTTGATCATCCAAATGCAGGGTTTGCGCGTTGGAAGTGGTTTAGATCATGTGCCATTATCCAGTAATGCAGATGCAGGTTTCCTTCTTAGTTCTTACTGATATATGAATCTTCTGTTTAGCATCTTTGGCCTCTTACAGAGAGCATACTTCTGTTGTACAGGAATTGCTGCATTTGATATGGAGTATGGACATTGGCTGGAGGAGCAGAAGAAACAAATCTGTGAAATGAGGGTGGCTTTGCAGGATCATAGAACCGATGTAGAGCTGAGGATTCTTGTAGAGACCTTGTAGCTGTGGGCTAACCAACCTCGTGAACCCGCTTAGCCACTCCAAGCTCATCTGCGCCTTCATAGTGTTTTTCCAAGTGAACTCTGCAGGGGCAAGTTTGAATTTTGATACAATGGAAAATGTTGAATAGAAGAAGCCAACTTATTGCAAAAGAATAAAATAGTTAAGGGTGATAGCTTGCTCAGAGGCCTCTTCATGTTTTTGAAATTTGTAAATAGCATCTTTATTGCTTTCAATGATTGCAATATTTACAATTTGCATGGGATAATACAAGTAGACCATGTGAGTAGGTTTGTTGTGTATTTAGTGGTTTGCTCTGTACATTTTTCTTCACCAATAAAACTATATGGCATAGCGTTGGAGCAATAGGGTTCCTCTTTTCAACAATGTTTCCCCATCATGTACCATTCATTATTGAGTGGCTCTTGAACAGTTTTGATAGTATGAAAATACTGAGCAGTAGTTAACCCAGATGCTCACACAGTCACACATGATACAAATACTCAGTTGCTGCTGTTGAGAAATTGAACCGAGTCTCGTGTCATTCCAGTTATCAGAAATTTGTAGAGATCAATGTGATGTTACATGAACAGCTACTTTCTTGCATGTTTTCCCTTTTCCATTGAACATACATAAAGAAGCGCTTCCTCTGGTTCTGGGTATGATCCACCAAGTGTCAACTATACACGAGTAGTTCATTGGAATTTATTCAAATGGGTTAATCTTCTGTTCCTTGATCTCCTTCGTGCAGCAAGTCAAGCTTGACGTCCGATTCGGATCTCTTGCTCCAAGGTTAATGAAAGACCGATTACAGCTTTGAGATGGCATAATCCAAAGCATCCACAAAGAAATCTAGGAGAAAGTGCAATGTGTAAGCTTAGAGTTAGTCAACAATGGTTTACAAAGAAATCTAGGAGAAAGTGCAATGTGTAAGCTTAGAGTTAGTCAACAATGGTTTCGACAACAGTAACGCTATTGTTTAAGATGAAGCAAGGTATGAAGAAAATACCCGCATCTTCCCTTGAGAAACACATGGGTGGTTTTATCCTGAATACATTTCCATGAATTCCCCCCTTACCAACAAGAATACCGAGTTCTGAACCCAAAAGAAAACAAAATGACATCCTTTAGAGGAACTTGTACTGATCTTGATATTGACATATTTATAAATCAGGGATTAAGAAAAAAGCATCTTACAAAAGTTTCCAGATTTTTTTTATATGAGAGGTTCAATTACCTCTAAGATGCTCAAACAGAACAGCTGTTTCAGCTTTTGCAGGGGTTTTCTCTTTCCTATCAGTAACCATTTCAACTCCTACCATCAGGCCTCTACCTCTTACATCGCCAATGACTGAAAACAGACATGCTTATGTTAATGATCATCAGACCTTACAAAATACATCAAAGCTCAAAGTGTGAGGTATATAGGGATGCTATTCATAGATGAAAGTCATCTAGAAGCATATCATCAATAAAGGCAGCTATGAATTTCAACTCTTGCGCTATGTTATATATTTTTCTAGCAAATACTTGCATTTGCATAGTAAGAGCATTATCCATGAAAAGCTAAATTAAAGAGGATAAATCAAGAGGAGAATATTACTATCATGTCTTTGCTGGAGAGCTTTAAGGCGCTCAATCATATGGGAACCAACGTCAGCACAATGTTGTTGACGCTTCTCATTATCTAGAACCTTGAGCACCGCAAGTCCACCAGCAGAACACACAGGATTCCCTCCAAACGTGTTGAACTGAATTTTTTGAGACATTACACTTGCAATTTCAGGTGTTGTCACTACTGCACCTAAGGGCAGGCCATTACCAATTCCCTAAAAAATGTCAATAAGAAAATCAGTCCAGCACCATGGAGAGCTTTATTAAGAAAATCTCCACATGAGTAATGTGCATTGATCAGAATGCATTATATTTAATAATGATATTTGAGATATCACTGAAACCTTTGCCATGGTAACAATATCGGGGAGAACACCCTGTGTTTCAAATCCCCAATAGTGGCTTCCTGTCCGACCAAATCCGGTTTGAACTTCATCGGCAATGCAAACTCCTCCAGCTTTACGTACAATATCGTAAACCAGTTTCAAATATCCCGGGGCTAACTCTACAGCACCTCCAACTCCCTGATAAGTGATAAATAAGAGGCCTCGTTAGTCACAGTAGTTGGATGTATATACGTTATGTATGAGAGAAGCATTTTAGCAAGGAAAAAAAGACCTGTATGGTTTCAGCAATGAAACCAGCAACTTTTCCAGATGTGCCAAAATCAATGTGATCTTGCACGTCCTTAGCATAGATGTTGGCATCAGAACCAAATAATCCATGGTATGGATCGGGGTTCATGACATGATGGATCTCTCCCTGCAAGTATGATCAAAGACGTTAGTTCTACATTTAAACATGTTTTGCATACACCCTGAATCCAAATTATAACATACATTTATGAATATCATCACTTATTATTCTTCTATGCTATATGAGCCTGTTGCACCCACTATGCTAAATGGATTTTAATAATAAAAATGTAAACAAATGACGATTCCTTTTGGATAAAATGCAATCATGTCATTTCAGTGTCCTTGTAAATTACATTATACAGAGTATTAAAGAGTTCAAAACAGTAATTAAAAGTTCACAGGCACATAGCAGTGTACTCGTATGCCAGATACTAGTTAGCAACATCAATTATAATCATTATCAATTGATCAAAATCTGGCAATCGAGAAAGTTATAGCTCAAGAACATAAAAAGAGGTTTTATCAAGAAATGAGAGAAACCTGAGGTATGGGGTACTTCCAAGTGTTTAAGGCTGTCAATCCAAGTGTATTGGAGCTCCCACCATGGTATGCATTCCTCAAGGAGATCATCTCAAGATTACCAGTATAGAGTCTGGCCATCAGCATTGCCAGCTCATTTGCTTCAGAGCCAGAATTCACAAAATACACAACCTGCACAGTCAAATTTATGAAATGTTAATGACAGAAGTAATTTTCTTCAATATGCCTAGCATGTAAAGACTGGATACATGCAGATTTAGATTGTGGTTGAAAGTTTGAGCTATCCAAATATGGAATAGAAGACTAATGCCAGAAGCAACCTTCAGATTTCCAGGCATTTTTGAGGCTAGCTCTTCAGCATAATCTGCTATTGCGTGGTGCAAGTAAATTGTTGTAGCATGTTGAAGAAGTTTTGTTTGATCTATGATAGCATTGATGATATCTGGATGACAGTGCCCACAAGAAACGGTAACAATTCCAGCAAAAGCATCAAGGTATCGCCTTCCAGTTTCATCGTACAGATACTGCATCTTTCCTTCTACAATATTGATCTTCATACAAATACAACTATGTCAAATCAAAGACAATCAACAAGTGAAATTCCAAAAAGAATCTACTCAATTTCAAACACAACAAGGCAATTACAAAGAAGATCGCTGTGGTTGCATATTGATCAGCTGTCGTTATTGCCAAAAATGATAATCACAGCATATGAGGAAAATCAGACATGCGTCTTGTCCATTAAGTTCAACTATTTTCTTGATATCATACTGTAAGATCCTTAAACAAATAACTGATCGAAGTAAAAATTAACGCGTCATATACAGGCTTGCTATTGATTACGCATCAAGTTCAAAAAGATGAAGATGAACGAATGAAAAATGGAAGCCTTAGAAAGTGTCATGACAGCATTAGATTAACTAAGCATCAAAACAAAAAGGAATAAACAATGAAAATCCATGAATAGAACATAAGTTCCTTTTCAATACCCTCCCCGCTACTGAAGATCAGATTTGACGAAATAAGTATGGTTATCAAGCATCCAAATCCGAGTAGAGAAAAGCTGAAATCGAAACGAAGATATAGAGTAGGAAAGAAAAATTACAGGTTTTTGATAGTAGTGAAAGAGGGAAGGGCCGAGAAACTGCTTTCGCTTGCGAAGAACTTGATCGGCCAAGGGTCCATTATAAGGCTTGGGCTCGTAATCAAATTGAGGAAGCTTGGGTGGCTCCACCGCAGAAACTGTAGCAGAAGAGGAAAACCTCCGAGAGAGCAATTTCTTGATGGCATTAATCCTCTGTAACTGGTAAGCCATTTTTGAAACCAAAATCTGATCGAGAGAGGTAAGAAGAAAAAGTGGGGGGATCTCGGTTCTCACTTCTCAGAGGAGAGATGAAAGGGAGATTTGCGTAGTGGGAGCCAACGTGGCGCCATTTGGATTTTCATGGAGTCGTTTCTTTCACATTAGTGGGGGAAGTGATGTTTAAGATTCCGATTCTGTTTCCATCCTCGGTCATTTCACGATTTCAAATTGGAATAATCCCATGCGATTAATCACAAGTTCACAACTCACTGTCACGTCATAATTTATTTATTTTTGTGGAAATTTCTACTGTAATATGTGTGCTTGTTTTTTTTTTTTTTTTTTTTT
>BSUD01000278.1:27148-38885 GCA_033239045.1 Fagopyrum esculentum
CAGGCTTGCTATTGATTACGCATCAAGTTCAAAAAGATGAAGATGAACGAATGAAAAATGGAAGCCTTAGAAAGTGTCATGACAGCATTAGATTAACTAAGCATCAAAACAAAAAGGAATAAACAATGAAAATCCATGAATAGAACATAAGTTCCTTTTCAATACCCTCCCCGCTACTGAAGATCAGATTTGACGAAATAAGTATGGTTATCAAGCATCCAAATCCGAGTAGAGAAAAGCTGAAATCGAAACGAAGATATAGAGTAGGAAAGAAAAATTACAGGTTTTTGATAGTAGTGAAAGAGGGAAGGGCCGAGAAACTGCTTTCGCTTGCGAAGAACTTGATCGGCCAAGGGTCCATTATAAGGCTTGGGCTCGTAATCAAATTGAGGAAGCTTGGGTGGCTCCACCGCAGAAACTGTAGCAGAAGAGGAAAACCTCCGAGAGAGCAATTTCTTGATGGCATTAATCCTCTGTAACTGGTAAGCCATTTTTGAAACCAAAATCTGATCGAGAGAGGTAAGAAGAAAAAGTGGGGGGATCTCGGTTCTCACTTCTCAGAGGAGAGATGAAAGGGAGATTTGCGTAGTGGGAGCCAACGTGGCGCCATTTGGATTTTCATGGAGTCGTTTCTTTCACATTAGTGGGGGAAGTGATGTTTAAGATTCCGATTCTGTTTCCATCCTCGGTCATTTCACGATTTCAAATTGGAATAATCCCATGCGATTAATCACAAGTTCACAACTCACTGTCACGTCATAATTTATTTATTTTTGTGGAAATTTCTACTGTAATATGTGTGCTTGTTTTTTTTTTTTTTTTTTTTCTAAAAAAATGGAGCTTAGCTCCTACCCTAAGGCATATTAATAAAGAGAGAAATTACATGCGGGTAACTCGAGGAAGAGCAACTCCTCGCACATCATCCAGAATTAACCCTCTAACATATGAGGGGGGAGAACTGAGGTGATGAACACCAAAGTCATAAGAGAAAGCAAGATTAGCTAAGGCATCCGCTACTCGATTACCTTCCCTAAACACATGATTGAAACTGATGCATCAGTCTCTAATAATGAAGCCTTGACAGCGCGCTATCAGGCTCGAGAGAGGGTGTGCACTACTCACCCATTTCTCAATAAACTCTACCACAAGCAAAGAGTCCAGCTCAACTTCCACCTTCCTGTACCCCAAGTGCCAAGCAAGATCAAGTCCATGTATGACGCCCCATAGCTCCGCAGTTGGGGCAGTTGTCGCGCCTAGGTTGGATACCACTCCACTCACCCATTCTCCCTGTTCGTCTCTCAACACAACTCCAGCAGCTGCTAAGTTGTTAGGTCCCTTTGAGGCTCCATCTGAGTTCACTTTAATTCAACCCACCTTCAGTTTTCTCCAAGCCACAAGAACCTCCTGTTTCCGCTTTATCTGTCTGATGTCCCCTCTATTTCTAGCTTGCATGAATTCATCATAGCAGCGTAGGATAAACTCTTCCTTATTCCGTGCAATATGACCTTCCTCAAAGACCCTTGCATTCCGCCATTTCCACAACCACCATACCGTAATTGCAAACAGCGTGCTCCATTTCTTTTGAACCACCTTAACTGTGTCAGTACTAATGTTCAGGAAAAGCCACTCCTCCCACTCCAGATTATAGAAGTCTTGAGCCACTTCCCTCGGCACAAAGCAATCCCAAACTTCCTTTGCAAAAGAGCAGTCCCGTAGCATATGGATCAAACTCTCAACAGTGGTTGGGCATGCCTCACAGTGAGGGGATTCAGTAATATGTCTCCTGCTGCGCTCCAAATTCGTTAAAGGGATTCCCCATGCAAGCTGCCATATAAACAACCTAATTCTCTCTTGTATATTCAGTTTCCAGATCCGTGCAAATAGGGCCTCGCGTACCGGCACCGTCTGTCTAGCCTCTCTGATTTTCCCGTAAGCAGAAGCCACTGAAAATTGGTCATCCTTAGTCGGTAACCATCTGACAATATACGGCCCCCCAAACTCCCACAAGCCCACTGCAAGGACCCTGAGCAGACTCATGTTATTCAGCCGACATGAGAGATACCCGACGTCCCAACCCCCATCTGTACGCCAGATATCTCTCACCTTAAACTCCTTTTCTATATCTGTAAGCTGGAACTGGCATGATAGATGAAAAGGTTCATCTAACACCCATGGGTCACTCCAAAACCGAGCAGTACGTCCGTCTTTTATACTCCATCCAATGTTTGGAGCCACAACCTGATTGTAAGCTTTCACAATACCTTTCCAGACAGGAGATGACCCCCCAGTGCATGAAAGTCGGCTCGGCCATTCCACAGACCCCACATTATACTTCCTAAGGATGATCTTCGCCCATGTTTGCTCCTTCAACTGAATCATCCTCCACCCAAGCTTACTTGTGATTGCGATATTCGAGTCTGCTGCTCTCCTGATTCCCAACCCACCTTTAGACTTGGGCTGACATATTTTTTCCCAACTCAACAAGTGAATCTTACGTCTACCTTCAGTGCTTCTCCATATGAACTCTCGGCACAACCTATCTAATTTATTTGTAACACTAACAGGAAGAATAAGTGTATTCATAAAATAGATAGGCATAGCAGACAAGACCGATTTTACTAGGGTAGTTCTCCATGCTAAACTGAGCTTATTCGCCTTCCATCCAGCTAGTCTTGCAGAAACACGTTCAACTAGGGGATTAAATACCGATCTAGTAACCGATTCATGGATAATCGGAATGCCTAGGTAAACTCCCAAGTTCCTAGTATGTGGGATACCGCATTCAGCACTCAATAGCTCCTCCAGAGGTCCTCTCGCGTTATGAGAAACGAAAATTCGAGATTTCGTTAAGTTGACCCGTTGCCCTGATGCGCTGCAAAATTCTTCCAGGATTTTCTTCATCATCTTGATTTAGTAACCGAAGCTTCCGCGAACAAGAGAATGTCGTCCGCGAAGAACAAATGTGACAGATGGGGTCCACCTCTCGAGAGTTTCATTGGTTTCCAGCTTCCTTCTTCAATTGCACCCTGAATCATGTGGCTTAACCTCTCAAGACAAAGAACAAAAAGATAAGGTGAGAGTGGGTCACCTTGGCGAAGTCCCCTTGTCATACGGAATTCTTCAGACCTTTCCCCGTTCCAAAGAATCCTCGTGGAGCTAGAGCCAATACATTCCTTGATTCTGTTCACCCAACTATCCGGCAACTGCATGTCCCGTAAAGTATCCATCACAAACTCCCAACGGACTCTATCATATGCCTTCTCCAAATCAAGCTTGAGAACCATCCAACCCTTCCTCCCCCTTTTTCTCTTCATAGAATGGATGGCTTCCTGGGCTAGGACAATATTATCCGAGATCAATCTACCAGGTATGAAGCTGGCTTGAAGGGGGCTGACCATATAGCTCATAATCGGCTTCAACCGATTGGCAAACATTTTTGTGATCACTTTATATGAGACATTGCATAGACTAATAGGTCAAAAATGTGTCATCATCTCCGGTTTAGACACCTTTCCTATGAGAACAATCAGAGTTTCATTAACTGTGGCCGGGAGGACTCCAGTTGCAAGGAATTCCCTAAGAAACCTGATCAAACCGCTTCCCATCGTGTTCCAAAGTTTCTGGTAAAAAATGGGCTGATAACCATCCGGTCCTGGGGCTTTTAAGGCCCCCATAGACTTGACCGCCTGTACAATCTCGAGGTCAGTAAACGGGGACTCAAGCTGCTCCAACTGGATCTGGGACAAACGTGGAAATCTCCCTCTGGAGAGAGAAGGAAGGGATTGCAAGTCACTCGGACCATATAGGTCTTTATAGAAAGTCGTGGCAAGTTTCTCTAACCGTTCCTGATCTAGGCACCATTCCCCCTGTTCATTCTTAAGCGCCTCTATCCTATTGTGTTGCCTGTGGATAATAGTCGAGAGGTGAAAAAAAGAAGTGTTCCGATCTCCACAATCAAGCCATTGTTGCCTCGACTTCTGATGCCATAAAATCTCCTCTTGCTCCATTACCTTGTCAATCTCCATCGCCACAGTATGCTCCTCCGCAATCAGATTCTCATTGGGGCGAATAGAAAGCTCTACATTAATTTCCTCCAGTCTTTTAATAAGAGCTTCCTTACACTGGCTAATATTCCCAAACTTGTCTTTGTTCCACCGTTGTAGGACAGTCTAGAGCCGTCTTAGAGCTAATGGAAGATTGCTAAGTCTTTCCCATGCCTCAGAAATAAGCTGTTCAAAGTCGGGATGGGTAAACCACGCTGCCTGGAAGCGAAACGGCCTTCTCTTGGGGTTCCCATCATTCAAGGATTCAAGTCAGAAGAGCAATGGGTTGTGGTCCGAAGAGAGACGGGGAAGGTGTCTCACCGAAGCTTGGGGCCATTTCATTCTCCCTCTTGGACACACAAGGATCCTATCAAGTCTTTTCGAGATCCTCGTGTTCATCGACCTTCCTCTAGTCCATGTGAACGGTGATCCGACAAAGCCCAGGTCAATTAGGTGGTTCTCTTCCATCCAATTACCAAATCTTACTGAGGTCTGTGAAAGCCGAATAGAGCCTCCATTGCATTCATCAAGGTTCCTAGTAACGTTTAGGTCCCCTCCTACGAACACAGGGATATTCGATTCAGTAATAATCTCCGATATCTTCTCCCATACCCTCCCTCTCCTGCTTCGGTCTGGGTCAATATAAGTAGCAATTAAGCCAAAAGCAGCATCACCTTGGCCTATTATTGCATGGATAAACTGCCTCTCTTTATAGATTACTTGGAGAGCAATTATATATGTGAATCCCACAAGAGCCATATACCCCCGCTTTGCCCTATTCCCTCAACTCTATCCATAGAATCAAACCCAATGTTATCACAAATCCTGTCTGCTACCCCACATGTGTAGTGGGTTTCAAAGAGAGCAACAAAGTGGGGCTTATGTTTTCGTTTCATATATCTCATCGAGCGACTAAAGCTCTTCTTTACCGTACCAAAACAATTCCATAGAATACCTATCATTAGATCAGTAGTAGGGGCTGCTACCACCCTTGGTATTTACTACTGGGAGTCTGGCACTACAGAACTTTGAGAGGCACTACATTCTCCCAATATCTCTGCAGGTTGTTCTGTTTGAGTCCCGCTGGAACCCTCCAATCCATTGGCTACGGTTGCTACAAACACTACATCCTTAGGCAATGCTCGGTTCAGGATTCTGACTTGCTGAGGATCAATATCAATACACTTAGTGGGGCTCCTCTCCTCTACCACAGGCCCTGTGACTTGACCCCTGTCCTTTTCAGGTTCAATGTGAGGACCCTTCGATCCGCCAGAATCATTCTGAGTACGACCTCTCTTCCTCGGCTGATTCTTCGTCAAGTTCTCTTTTACGTAGTTAATGTTAACCCGAGCAAGCTGCTTTCCTTTTTCTGTCTGTGGTCTTATTACTGTCGTATGATTTGCTTTTGTAGATGGGGACCCTTGTTGGACCGCTTGTTGTTCCTGTCGTCCACCACCTGTAGTCCCCACTTTCCTATTATTATTGTGTCTTCGACGAGGCACAATTATCCAAGGCCCATGTTCCTCCTCTTCTGGCATTCGGGTCTCCTTTTCTGGCAGTACCTCAGTAGGTGCATCTATTCCTTTTTCTGTAGATGTAGCCATTGGACTAGGGTTAGTCACCTGAACATGCTCCTTCCCTTTGCCCGCTGAGTACACGCAGTTTTCTTGGACATGGCCATAGCAACCACACCCAAAACAGATGGTATGGAGATTCTCATACTCTAGTAATAGTCTTTTCCCATTGAGGATAACATCTCCTTTCAATGGTCTTGTGAGATCCATGTTAACACAAACTCTCGCATATTTGCCTCTCGATATGCCCAAAGTATTCACGTCAATCCTGAGTGGTGTACCGATAGCCGATGTTATTGCTCTCAGAACTATAAGATTGTATAAAGCAAATGGAAGGCCAGATATTCGAACCCAAACTCCAGTAGATTTCAAAACTGAGGACATTGGATCAAAGGATTCATCCCACTGTTGCATCATGAGATAGTGTCCGAAGATCTTCCATGGGCCACTCGTAAGTATGTCCATCATATCCGATTCCTTCTCGAATCAAACAAGGAAAAACTCATTGGGGATATCTATTATCGACCACCATCCTCCTACTTTCCATATTTGACGTAGATATCTCTCCATGGGTGCGTAAGATATCATTCTGCCTAGCAGTTTAATCACAATTGAGTGTCTCCATGGTGCATTTAGTACCCTAATAACTTCAAGATCAACATTTATCACAAGCGTTGCATCCTTGCCCTTCGGATACTCGATACGAATCTTTCCAGTCTCCACTAGGTTATCCGGGAGTATCGGCATTCTTTTCCAAGCATCCTCTCCAAAGAGCATTTCGCTCCAGGATGGGACTTGAGAGGGTGATTGTGCTCTAGAGGCGTCATTATTGTGGTTAGGGTTTTGGCTCGGTGCTTCTTTAGTCTGCATGGGAGCCGGAGGCATTTGTGGGGACAAAGGAACAGGGGGGGTCAGGCGCTTTTGGGGGGAAGGACCTGTCGTCTCGGGAATCGCCATGAATGCCGCCAGAGACTCATGTAATATGTGTGCTTGTTATGCATTGATATGTGTTCGCTAAGCTAGGAAATGATAGCGTCGTAGAATTCTAGTTGCACAGGGACTCCACTCTGTCAGTCCATCGGCAAGGATAAGTTGGCCAATGACAGCAAGAATACACTTCATCAATCACGCTTCAAGGTTTCATTCTTTAATTAGTTTTTAGCAAACTCATGTTTATTTGACATTGTAAACTATAATACACGACCAATCAAGAAATCCACTTCATGAAATTACAAAGAATGTTTTTACCTCAAGGAGTCAAGGGTGATGCTATTAACATTTATTTGCGATAAATAGTATTTTTCTTAATCTTATTCTTGCAATAATCCATCGCTTTTTAGCCTTGCTGTATAAGAACAAACCCATGAGACGAGCATTTGGGTGGGGCTCATCTTCTACACTTCTCCGCACATCTGCTGTGCATTCGCATCAGTACACACGAGCTTTAGGTGGGAATGTCTCGATTTCGTCGTCTAATGTGTTCATGTGAACTGGTCTATAATCCAGTCGAACCTTCTCGTTCTCCCAATACCTGTCCATTTCTCATCATAAGCATTGCACTTGTAATCTTTAAGAAAATATTTATGGAGTTTGTGAGAGAAGCAAAAGATTAGCGTACCCTAAAGTGTGCTTCATCCAGTTTTCATCATCTCTAGTCTGAAAAACCATTAACCAATGGTCAAGTGTTAGCTTAAGTACGTATTCACAACGTAATACAACAAACAAAACTAAACCAACCGTAAAATCCTCTCGTGCGTGTGCTCCTCGGCTTTCCTTCCTGGCTTCAGCAGAGTGCATGGTGATGCAAGCATTAATCAACAAGTTCTCCAACTCTATTGTCTCTATCAGATCAGAGTTCCTGGATATCATCACACATTCAGGGACTTGCTGAGTAATTAATTACTCTTTTAGTTACTTCCAGAATCATATTATGCATCAATTACCATATAAGACTTCGGTCTTTCAACTGGACATCATGAAAGCTTGCCCATGTCTGGTCGATTTTTTCACAACCTGCAAAAGGAAGGAAACCCGAGATTAAAGTTGGGTAATGAATACACTAAGAAAATGCAGACTTCAACACTAAGCAGTAGGAGAGTAATTAGCAGTCGAGGAAAATGTTGACGCACCTTCTTCCAGTGACTCTTGTGTGCGAAACACAGCTGCATTATTCTGCATTACCCGCTGCATATTCAATCGGATTTTAGAGGTTGGAATTGAACCACTTGAGTTCCTCAATTTTTCTAACCAAGCAATTGTCTTCTGTCCTGCATCCTTTTCTAATGGTTTCAGTTTCTCCCCTGCAAAGCAATAAGAGTCACTACACCAGATAGCATATATAAGATGATACCAATTGATCGATTGTTTCGTTCACTTGCCTGGTCGGCGTATCTCTGCAACTCGATTTGCACAAGCACGGCCAAAAACCACAATGTCAAGTAGAGAGTTAGCACCAAGTCTATTAGCACCATGAACTGATGCACATGCGACCTCTCCAGCCGCCATTAATCCAGGGACTACTGCATCCGGATCGTTACCTTTGACAGTGATGACCTGGTGTGCAAACAATGCTCAGAATAGAGAACGCGTGAGACTTCACACTAGTATTCATACTTTGATTATTCTTTACCTCGCCATGGTGATTTGTGGGAACCCCACCCATATTATAATGAACAGTAGGTAGAACAGGGATAGGCTCCTTTGTAACGTCAACACCAGCAAAAATTGCAGCTGTTTCAGATATACCAGGAAGCCTCTCCTTCAGCACCTCCGGAGGCAGATGATCCAGGTGAAGATATATATGGTCTTTTAAGGGTCCTAATCCAAGTTAAAAAGTTATCAAAATTCTAAATGATTAAAATCAAAATTAGATAATATGCTATACTGTCACTTAGTGCAGACACCCTGAAGGTGGCTTAGGCCGATGAACAGATTTCTGTCCACATGGAGATGCCATACCATAATTCTAGTAGCCGAACATGGTTAAGATTGGACAGAAGGGGGGAAATGTTCCCTTCGCATCAACAAAGAACATCAAATAGATAGCTTATCAATCTCAATCAGAACTCACCTACACCACGGCCTTCACGGATTTCCAGTGTCATTGATCGTGACACTACATCCCTTGATGCAAGGTCCTTGGCAGTGGGAGCATATCTTTCCATGAAACGCTCACCTTCACTGTTTCTTAGAATTCCACCTTCACCACGGGACCCTAATAGTTACAAGATCACAACCATTTGGCAGAAGTTAATTCAATGATCAATATTTCTTAAGATTCCACTTTCGTCATTGGACCTTAATAAGTCACAATATCACAATCATTTGGCAGAAATTAATTCAACGGTCAACAAATGATAGATTTATGATACATTTATATTGCTTTTTAGAAACTTGACATATCAGTTAAAAACCAGAAAAATACCTTCAGTAATCAAGCAACCAGCACCGTAAATACCCGTTGGGTGGAACTGAACAAATTCAAGATCCTGCATCACAATAAAATAAAACGGTCAGTGTAAGCACTAGAACAAGAATAATGAACCCCACATGAACTCCACACTCCCACAATAGGAAATTGCACACAACCTGCTGTGGAAGGCCAGCACGTGAAACCATGGCATTGCCATCTCCAGTACACGTATGAGCTGAAGTTGCAGAAAAATAAGCTCGACCATATCCCTGAAACATTTCAGAAAGATATAAGAGGTCTTATAATTTTTCTTAAAGGAGGTAACATGCATCAAGATGATCTATAGGAATCAATACCCCGGTGGCTAAAATGGTTGATGCAGCATGAAATCTATGTAAAGTCCCATCCTCCATGTTTAATGCAATGACCCCTTGGCATGTACCTACAGAGGGTGAATAGTTCAGCATTTTTACAAGTAAATGCAGTATGCAACTGCTAAGTTAGTGGTATATGCTTAGCTTGAAACAAAGTTTCAAGTACATCTATTGGAAGCTACAACAAAAGCCTACAAAAGTAACATTAAGAAATGCTAACCTAATCATTGTCATTGGATAAGTAAAGCGCACAGAAGGTTACACATCTTTCAAAAGGAGAGATCTATCAGATATGAAAGTAATACAAATAGCAAGAGTAAAATAAAAAAATGAACAAGACAAGTAAGTCCACTATCTTAGAGAAATATCAAATGTCGTGATATACTAGAATGAGGACTGATGATTTATACGAGACTGTGGAGTGCTTGTGAATGTGAACCTTTTTGTGGAAATAAAAAACATCACATGTATTGATATGAAACATGTAAGAAAACTGACAAGTTGACCAACATGCATAACTTCCATAATCATAATGTTAACTTACCTTCATCATCCATAAGAAGATCCAATGCAAAATACTCCACAAAAAATTGTGTATTATGCCTCATGGCTTGCCCATAAAGTGTATGCAACAAAGCATGGCCTGTGCGATCAGCAGCACATGCACAACGATATGCCTGTCCACCTGCAATAAGAGAATATGTCACAATCCGCTACTTAAAAGCTACCAATAAGACAATCATCTTCATACCTTTCCCAAAATCTAAACTTTGGCCACCAAATGCCCGCTGATAAATTTTCCCATCTTCAGTTCTAGAAAACGGCAAACCATAGTTTTCAAGCTCAATCACAGCTTTTGGAGCCTCCCTGCACATGTACTGAATAGCATCTTGGTCACCTGTTAAAACGTATGAATCCATTGTGTAAAAAAGGCAACAAAGATCAAAACAGAAGAAAACGTGAAATGGTGAATAGACATCTGAAGTAACGTCTATGGAGTTGGAACCAGATATTATGTATCACAAGTACTGGAATGATATGAGCTTGTATATCTAACTCCTTCAAAGACAAGATAAGTAAAGATGAAATATAGATAAACTTATGAAGCAGTCATTTATCTACATAGATACATCAGAACACAATTATCATATTAGCATTTCCTTTCCAATAAAAAGCCGAAACCAAGCAAAGAAACAAATGAAAATCTAACTTACCCAACCAATCACTTCCCTTCACAGTGTCATACATATGCCATCTCCAGTCATCTTCAGTCATGTTACCTAAGGCAGCATTAATCCCACCCTGCACGAATAATAAAGATATTCATATACCATATTATTAAACAAGTGAGATGCTCTTATTATCTCAATACTTAACTTTAAAAGCATATTACAGAAACCTTTCGAAGCACAAACTTCAAGAAAGTAAGCCCAGTTGTTTTTTTGTTTGATATGTGAAAGTAATCTATTAACATACAAAGAAGCAGTAGACCAAAAACGTGAAAAGTTGAAGTACTTATAATTATAACTACCAGCATGAATTAGACTGGTTCGGTGATCCAAGTCAACTTAAGTGACCATAAACAAAAAAGGATAAATTCAAAACAAGAAGCTTTCCCCTAGTACATTAGAATATATCATCAGCCACGTAGTTGGCAAACAGAAGCACCTAAGCAAATGTTACTTTAAATAATTAAATCCAAATACCTGAGCTGCAACTGTGTGAGACCTTGTAGGGAATAGCTTGGTAACACAAGCTGTATTGAAGCCATGCTCGGATAGACCGATGGCTGCTCGGAGACCAGCACCACCGGCTCCAACCACAACTGCATCGTAGGTGTGATCTACTATAGTGTAGTCCGAAGCCTGACATTTAAGAATCAAAAAACAAAGTCCATAAACAATCGAACAATGCAAGTTTTGTACAAAAATGAAGTAAGCTTGTTTCAAATCGAATTCATCCAAGTAGCCACGATAGGATAGATCAATAGTAAAGAACCTGCTACAAATAACGAACTGAATCGAGAGAAAATTAGAAGAAGCGAAAGAGCGAGATCGAAATGAAATACACTTGGCAATATCAATACAGGACAATTTCAGAAATAGGAAAAACAAAGAAGCGTGGATCATACTGATTGGGAAGAGAAGAATCTGGAGAAGTGATTATTAAGAGAAGAAGAACTCCTGAAATTGGAGGATCGGAGACTTATGCCACGAGAAACGCAACGCCACATGTCTTCTCTCCAAGCTTATTTCTCTTTCTCTCACAAAGCCGCGAAAATGGCTAAAACTGTTTGGAGAGAGTGGGAACGAAAATGGTTAAACGCTTGTGTCT
>BSUD01000279.1:0-30432 GCA_033239045.1 Fagopyrum esculentum
TGTTTCTGATCAGATACAGTATTTGTAAATGTTTACTTACTTCAATCTTCTCCTTTCTAGCAACTGAATCCCAGTCCCTGGCAGCGATTCCTACCTTCCAGTCAAGGTTTATGCTCATGTCTTTGCTTGTTTGGTTCGTTCCTACGGCCCAAAAGCAGGCTAGGTAGTTTCCGGCTTCATGAGTTGTGAATGCAAATTGACCTTGGGTCACGTTCTCTTTATGGTGAAGAACTTCTCCAAATGGTGATGATACCTGCCTCATTCAAATCTTAGAATCAACAGAACAGTCTTTGTTTTTGTCATTCACATCAGCAAGTGATTAACAAACAAATTCATCAGCAACTCATCAATACCATAGAGAAAATGTTACAGCCTGTGAATGTATCACAAAGACAACATACTTTCTTCAACTCTAATTGTTCTGACATACATCCCACTAAACCAAATACTGTAATTGTTCAACTCAACAACCCCATTTACATGCAAATTGACCAATAATGGAGATTCAATCCTTGATTTATTTACTGTCACGAAACAAAATAGTGGAAAATTCTGGGTTGAGAACACCCGTCACATTTTCCTCATTGGTTTAAGTCGAATCGTAACATTGAGTTGCAAAGAATATCCATTAGACCTAGTTTCTGAACCCACGATAATCAAACTAAAGTCATTGAATCAGATTGCATATATAGATTTGCTGAGCCATCAACAGAATACAATCTAGTTCATAAATTTGACAAATATCGAACAGTTCGCGCGCTTAATGCGCCCATTTTCCCGGGAAAAGTAATGCCGATCAGATCGAAGAAACGATCAAACCTAAACAAGGATGGATCAACAATAACAAATCAAAGATATGGGGACAAAATGTCAACAGTAATCGATCTTGAAACTAAGAATTCATTTGAGTGTTAGATCACTGAGACGGGAGTACGAAGAAATATAAATAAAGTGACCTTGACAGAGAGGGCGACGTCGAGATGATTGTAATCCTCGGAGACGACGTAGTAATCGGCCAAAACGACGACGCTGCTCTGGATTTCTTCGGAGACGCACTTGTTTCCGGTGGGCGGGAGAGTTAACCAAATCGCCTGGCTAAATGTCCATAAAGTGCAGGCACAAATCCACCATGTCAATTCCCTAATTAGCACTACTCTGCATGATCCCATCTCTGATCGATCTCTCTTACAATGCGATCGGAGATTGATAAGAAGTTCGGTTCGCTCGATTTCGGGATCCACTCGGTCTCCCTCTTCACACTAGTCTTTATCCTTTTGTCCAATCTTGTTAGCTTTATATAAATACTTTCCCCCATCCATATATATATATATATACACTTCGCTCATCATGCGATTTTGTTTTAGATTTGTTATATTAGAATTCACCATTTCGTATATATTACTATTTTAATGTTTAATAAAGATAAGATTAAAACTTTTTACCTTTTAATTCCTCGAGTTACACTTTGTTGATCATTATTGACTTGTAAATGTAGAATTACATCATTAAGTGACCGAAGATAAAAAATAGTAAGTGTAAATGGAGTCGATAAGGGTATGTTATTTACGTGACCATTAATTAACAAATACTGATGATAATCGCAATGTGACAACGCACTGAAACACCTGCATTGCGCAGGACGTTGGTGCAAGTCCAACGATCATAACAATTCCACTCTTTGTACGTAGTAAGACAACTTGTTAGGTTTTGTAAAATGGCTTACATGAAAACGACGGAGACAGTCTTCAATTCACCGATTAAAATCACGCTAATTCGGTTTAACTTTTTAAATCCGCGGTAAAAGATAGAATTCGAATTTTGGACGAGTTGACCCTCCCTCCCACCTTTATATCAATTGGAATAATTAAACTTTGTTTATTTTTTTTGATGATACATAATATTAATACACAATTTCAATTACATAATATTTATACATCATTTTAAATACACAATATTAATAAATTAAAGACTTGTGTAACCAAAATCTTGTGTACGAAGTACCTTTCACTGAATTTCTTTTCTGAATAATATGTAGATACATTATGTATGCTCGAGTCATTTTATATCGCTCGAGTATTTCGTACACAAGGTTTTTGGTTACACAAGTCTTTTATTTATTAACATTTTATATCGCTCGAGTATTTAGTATTGTATATCATCAAAAGAATACACAAAGTTTAATTAGTCCAACTAATATAAGGGTGGGAGGGACAACTCGTCCAAAGTTCGAATCCTACCTTTTACACAATCGGAGAGAACATAAGGAGAGATTCTAGGAAATTTTTAATAACTATATCCTATTTTAACTTATCTGTTATTGTTTTCTAATTAATCTTTTTTTGCATAACTTTAAGTGCCTACTTTGTCTACACATTACAAAACATACCTAATATGTACACAAAAATACTATATGTACCTACTTAACCAACTCACCCAAAGAAATATTCGCCGGACGTGATACATATATTCGGCGGTATAGTCACATATATTCGGTGTTTATACATACATAAATATATATATATATATATATATATATATATATATATATATATATATATATATATATATATATATATATATATATATATATATATATATATATATATATATAATTTTACCCCTAAATTTGATAACAAAGAGTTGGAGGTGAGAGCGTTGCAGACACCACAAGGGTTTCTCGTAGAATACTTCTACGGTCCAAGTTTTTGGAAAACCTGGGTAATGGTCCAGATCCGGTTTTGGACCGTATTAAACCGTAATTCGGGTTGGACTGTAAACTACGAATATCTGGTCCGGTCCAGTCCGGTCCGGTTTTGGACCGGAAAACCTCACCAAAATTGCATACTTTAGGTACAAACCGGTCCGGTCTAAAATATTCAAAATTGCACAATTTTTAGATACAAACCAGTCCAACTCAGAACCGGGCCGGTTCGGACCGGACCGGTCCGGACTGTATGCACAACCCTAGTTGCAAAGGATGGCAAAAACAAAAGAGTTTAGGAGAGATAAAAAAACAACTTCTTTAAATAAGTTGGGAACCTTTGATTTAGATTTCATTCGATGGCTTACAACGCTCCTTAATCCTATTTGGAAGCCTCCGCCTCACCGGAACCTAACCATATATATACATATATATATATATATATATATATATATATATATATATATATATATATATATATATATATATATATATATATATATATATATATATATATATTTATATACACAGAGAGAGAGAGGGGTGCGGTTCCCATGATAACAGACTTATCGTGTAATGATGAGAACAATCTTAGACCGTCGGATGGTGAGTATTAAGGGTCGAGATTTAGAGTAGATATCATAATTAATAATAACTATGAATAATAATAATTAGGAATAATCCATTCAATCAACAATAACTACGAATAATATATTAAACGATATGACACCTTCGTAACAAAACTAATACTTCCTCCGATCATAAATAAATGACTTTTTAGCCATTGACACAATTATTAAGAAAAATATTAAATAACTTCAATATTATAAAGTTTTTTCTCAATTTTATCGCTTATTAAATATTCACCACCCTTTTAGACCAATGAGTGAATATTTGATTATAAAAATATTTAATAAAAACAGTTTTCAAGAACTATTCTCACAACTCTCTCTTAATTAATAACCTTGAAAACATAAAACGACATTTAAATTTGATCAAAATTTACATCCTAAAAAGTCATTTATTTACGATCGGAGGAAGTAATAATTACGAATCTGTTGATTACACGATAAGCGTGTTCTCATATGATCTATATTATATATATATATATAGGGTGCGGTTCCCATGAGAAGAGACTTATCGTGTAATCAAGAGAACAATCTTAGACCGTCGGATGATGAGTATTAAGGGTCGAGATTTAGCGTAGATATCATAATTAATAATAAATACGAATAATAATAATTAGGAATAATCCATTTAACCAACAATAACTACGAATAATCCACTCAACCAACAATAACTACGAATAATACATTAAACGATATAGCACATTCGTAACAAAACTAATAATATTTACGAATTTGTTCTCATGATTACACGATAAGTTTGTTCTCATATGATCTATACTCTCTCTCTCTCTCTCTCTCTCTATATATATATATATATATATATATATATATATATATATATATATATAGGGTGCGGTTCCCATGAGAACAATCTTATTGTGTATCATGAGAACAATCTTAGACCGTCGGATGATGAGTATTAAGTCTCGAGATTTATGGTAGATATCATAATTAATAATAACTACGAATAATTCATTAAACGATATGGCACATTCGTAACAAAACTAATAATAACTACGAATAATATATTAAACAATAAGGCATGTTCTCATGATTACACGATAAGGCCTGTTCTTATAAGATCTATACTCTCTCCATATTATATACAAAAAAACTTTTTAACCCCTATTTTTATTTATTCGTAAATATATTTTTTTAAAATAATAATTAAAAAAAATCCTAATTTCAATCAATATTTTATTTTTAAAAAATTCTTAACATATATTTTAAGTTAATAGAGAGTTTTAATTTTACATTCACACGAATTCACAAAAGAGTTCTGATACAGAAAGTTGCCACATATCTCATCGACTCATCTTGGTCTATACTTATAAAATTTTGGAGGGTGTCCTTGTGCTTTTGATTTTTTTGAATTATGTCTAAGAGTTTTTTCAGTTTTTAGATAATGTCCTTGAGTTTAGACTTTTTTCGGATCATAACATTCTAATATTCTATCATCATAAGCTAACAGTTTTAGGTGGAAAAAAGATACATATAATTTACTAGTTATTGTTAATAGTGCTTTTTTTTTAATTTGGAAAACGGAAAGCGGTTAAATTTGTCTATATTCTAGAGGTAGTACACCCTAAAACATCCTTGCGGATGAAAACATGAAGTTCGGGGTCATCATAAAAATAGGTGTTTGGGGTCGATATTCCCGGATGGGTCAATTGGTCAACAACATATTTGGTTTCTCTGAAAACATGTTTGATATGGACTTCATAGAAGAAACGAAGATTCAACCTAGAGTAAGATAAAATCATCTCGATCTCACACGAACAACTCCAAAGACCTTGGAGTGCCTTGATAACACAAAGATTATCGCCCTCAATTTTGATATTTTTGATTTTTAATCTAATAGCTCCGTGTAACCCTACTTTATGAATAAAGGCTTCAACTTTTTAATACCGAATTAAAGTTTATTTTTTGAATCGAGGTTAACAATCTCTCAATTGTGGTTCCAAATTACAAATCCAATGGATGTTATTCCCGAATCGAGTTTTGATCTATTAAAATTAAGTTTATGGAAATGAGATTTTGGTTTATCCCACTTAATATTGTGTTTTTTCTTTTTGGTAGAGTCAATGTCCTTTTTGTTGCTGTTTAATATCGTAATCGTCCTCATTAATGATAGTTTTTCACATATGGATTTGTTTTTTTTTTAATGAAAATGATAATATTCTTAGCATGATCAATAGGTTCATTACCAAAAATTATTTTATTCTTGAAGAACCATATGATCCACCATATAGTTGCAAGACTTGCAAACGTGTTTTCCGATTTTAGTTTTTATTTCTTGTAGGATGTTGTGACTTTTTTTTAAAAAATTTACGTTAATTAGAAAAGGGATGAATATACAACAAGCCTACTAGACTAGTGAGAAAGAAGAAGTACAAGAGATAGGGGAGGGAGGTGAAATAAGAGCCAGCGAGGGAGGGGTCAATGGAGGTGGATTCAATTCCCAACATATTAGCCCAGAAGATGGAGTCAGGGGATCGGTCAGTCCAATGGTAAGACGTGAAGTTCTTGACCATTAGGATGGTGTTGTTTGCACACGAAATAGCATTGACAGGGATGTTGTTGAAGATGAAATCATTACTTGTCTTCCAAGTACAGTAGATGAAAGTAGTAATACTGGAGACACGTCTTACCATTAGACCGACCGAGGAGTGGTAGGGTTAGGGGGTTTGAAAAGATTGTAGGACTTAGATGTGGAGTAGGAGCCATTGGGGTTGGTTGCAGATATTATATAGGTTGTGGGGGCCGAGGATGTGAGGATTTAATCACGGATCTTGATGACCATGTTCCAGTTGAAGTTAAAGGAGGGTTTGGGAGGGCAATTCCAGATGGTGCAGTTTTTGAGAATATTTTTCGTTACCCAAGAGCACCACAAATTGGGCTTATTAGTAGCAAGCTCAAAGAAGAATCGTGTGATGCTCGTTTTGTTCCAAGCAATAAGCTCTTTGAAGTCAAGTCAACCATCATTCAATGGGTTGTAAATAGTCTTCCAAGCAAAAATGGATCTATTTCTACTCTCCTTACCTGACCGCAAGAAGGAGCGGATGACGTTTATTCTGTCTAGAATAGAAGAGGGAGAAGGAAGACTGAGCTCCAATAGGATTGCATCGATATTAGGACTGATGAGATGAGTTATTTTCTTCCAACGTAAGACAGGAGCTTAACATTCCAGGATTGGACTTTTCTGGTGATGTTGGAGATGAGGGGTTGGTAGTCCGCAATATTGAGTCTTTTACTACCAATCGGCACACCGAGTTGGTAGAAGGTAAGGGTACCTTTGGTGAGGCCAACAAGGTTGGTGATGTGATCTTGGTCATGGTATGGAAGGCCATCAAGGAAGACGGTGGATTTGGTAAGGTTGATCCTAAGGCTAGAAAGATCACCAAAGGAGTCAAGGGTGTTTTTTAGGGTTTGAATAGAGGTGAGATCACCTTTGCAGAAGAGCATGGGGTCACCGGCAAAGCAAAGATGGGTGATCCGGGGGTTAGAGCATGTATGGTGGAGGTTGAAGTTAGGGTTGGATGTGTTGTTATTGAGCATGGAGGAGAGAACTTGATGCGGGGTTAAGACGCAGTTCCCGATCTAGATTGAAAGTCCTTCGACAAACGCAAATCTCGGTTGGATAGAAGAAATCTCGGGCGAGATTTCATGAAGAACAGACCGAGATTTTCAGAAACTCAAAAAACGGATTACTGGATGATATAGAAAGATAAGAAGATGAATATGGAATGATAAATAAAAGGTATAGGAAGATACAAATCAAGATATTCCCGCAAAGAACCTTGGCCAATGATGTGTCAAAACCCCTTAGCGAAGAGCTTATCTCAACTCTCACTTCTTTAAACTTACACAAGTCTTCTAAGTAAGACAAGCACAAGGAGAGACTATAATTGACCAGGAGCATTAATCTTCAATAAGATTAACACACACAAGCACAATCTAGCAAGGAGTTCCAACGATTTAATCAAAGGCTCTCTTTTTTATTGAATAGGAATGAATAAAATACAAACTTTATAAACGAAGCTGCAAGTCTCACAATATGTGGAAATATATCAAATCTATTCCATCTAACAATCTCCCCCTCTAAGACTATTTATAAGAGAGATCAATCTATAAAAACTAAGAAAGATATCTTTTTAAAGATAATCTAGAAAAGATATTTTTAAAAGATATAAAAATAATAATCCCAAAAAACTAACAATTTCCTTAACATTGTTTGAGAGCTTAAGGAAAGAAAATATAAAATATATAGTTGTCAAAGATAGAAGATCATGGCCGGATCTTCAAGAGCGTGTCAGGAAGGAAATCTCAGGTGGAAATCTCGGCCGATATTCCTGGAGCTGAACCAAGATTTCTTCTTTGAGATTCTTTCTTCGTTCTAGCCACCTTCTATGCTTGATGTCTTTTCTTGTCGTGGCTTAACTCTTTCATAACAGTCAGTAATGTCACCAAAGGACTCGTGAGAGTGAGTAGGGTCTCCTTGAGTGTACATACTGTAAGTATTCTCGTAACTTCATCTTGAATAACCTTTTCCCTTGACCTTGTGATTGCTCCTTCCATGATTGGATCCGAAGGAGGTGTAGCTGGATTATCCTTCAATGCTTTAGCCTTTGATCTAATCGTGTTGGAGATGGTCCCACATCAGAACTTCCATGGCAATCGCAAATAAGGAGAGGGAGAGAGGGAAGCCCTGCCGGAGTCCCTGAGTGCCTTTGAATTAATCTTTCAAAGATCCATTGATGTTGATCGAGAAAGAGGTTATGGTGATGCAAGCTTTAAGCAGTTGGATGAAGTTAGTGGGAAAGCCAAGGAGGTTCAGGGTGTGGAGTATGAAGTTGTGGTTGATGGCATCAAAGGCTTTACTGATATCAACCTTGATGGCACAACGAGGTGAGATGTGCTTTCTGGTTGTAGTTTTTGAGAAGCTCTTGACAAGTGAGGATATTATGTTTAATAGATCGACCACCAACGAAGGCTCATTGGTAGAGGCCAATGATGTGGAGGAGCACATTTTTAAGGCGATTGGAGAGGATCTTAGCAATGGTCTTGTAGGTGATGTTGCAACAGAAGATGGGTCGGTAGTGGGCTGGTAGAGAGGGGTTGCCTGTTTTGGCGATGAGGGAGAGGGAGGTGTGATTGATTTGCCTCATGATCTTCCCCGAGTCGAAGATGTCCATGATGGCACAAGTGAAGTTGTTTTCGATGGTACTCCAATAAGCTTTGAAGAAGAGGGTGTTGTATCCTGTAATAACCGAAAATTTTAATTTCCGGTAAATTGAAATTAACCAAAGTCCGATGAAATAATCGTAAATAAACAAATAAATAAATAAAACGAGTTAGTTCTATCATTTTATGTGACCCAGATTCACATAAAATGATAAACTAAATGACCGGAAATAAATTACGTTTTTAATAATAAATTATAAATACGGAATTTAATTCCGTATTATTTAAACTCTCGCACAAAAAAAAAAATTAACGAGTTACGAGTTCCGCTTTCGATTTTATGAGATCACCGCTCAATTGGGCCAACCCTAGGCCCAAGCCATCAGCCCACTTCCTAAGCCCATCATTAACCCTAAACTAATTAAAATTAACCTAATTAAACTAATCTAACTTAACCCTAATTCTAACCTATCTCACGCGATTGCCGCTCCTGCCTTTTCCCTCTCGCAAACAATCGAACTGCAGCCCCGCTTCTGCTCCCTTGCAATACGGACGACAACCGCCTCGGCGCCGCCCTCCTTCATCCGGAGCCATCGCCGCCGGGTCCTGCGCCACCTTCCGCCGGCTCCGTACCGAAGACGCAGCCGTCTTTCCCTCGCCGTGGACCACCGTGCGACCGCTGGAGCCACCGAGCCGCGCCGCTTCAGACGCCCGCCGCAGTGACGCCGGTAAGGTTGTGCCTCCTTCCTTCCGCCTCCCCCCTTTCCTTCCGCTTTCTGGTTCGATTCCGAGGCAGTAACTGTCTTCCTGCGCAGCCAGCCCATTTGCTGCCGGAATGCTAGCCCTTTGCCGCCGGAACGCCAACCCTTTGCCGCCGGAACACCAACCCCTTACCGCCGGACTGCAGTTCCGTAAGCTGGCTCCTCCACTTTTCAATTTCACTGTCATAAATATGTATGTGAGCTGTTGTAGTCGGCCTTGAGCATAGTTAACATAGATAGGTAGCTGCTGAATGTATACATAAAATGATAGAAATAAGGGGGCTGCTGTAAATTCATTTATTCATTCAGCTTTGGACCTATAAACTGCCTATCTTGTCGGACAATTATTAAACGTTTGGATAAAGATCCACCGTTGAATTTTGGATATGTTATTGTCGGTATTGCAGTGTAGAACATACTGAAATTTGAGCCAATTCTGAGTTATAGTTTAGGAGATATGAGTTTATCAAGTTGGCTTCTCATGCAGTTTTCTAAGTGTGCTGAGTTTGAGGAAATTTGCTTGCGATGCAGTTTTGTAGAATAAATTTGGAGGGGTTATTGATTTCTGTTAGACTTGAATTTCGGACAAGTTATAGTTGATATAGTATAGTAGATCATACTAAAATTTCAGAAGAATCCATGTTATGGTTTGAGAGATATGAGGTTTCAAAGTTCAGTTTTATAAATGTGCTGAGTTGAGAAAAACAGCATGAGATGCTGTTTTGTGAGATAGTTTAGAATAGGCTTTTGATCTCTGTTAAGCTTGAATTTTTGATATGATATAGTTGACATCTTGTTGTAGATCATATTAAAATTTGGGAAGAATCGGAGTTACGGTTTGAGAGTTATTGTGTTTCAAAGTTGACGTTTTATATACGTGCTGAGTGTTAGAGAAAACAGCAAGTGATGCTGTTTTGTGAGATGATTTTGAATAATCTCTTGATATCCGTTGGACGTGAATTTTGGATATGATATAGTTTACATATTGTTGTAGAACATATTAAAATTTGAGAGGCATCCAGTGAATGGTTTAGGAGTTATGATTTTTTAAAGTCTACTCAGATTTGGGCTAAGTATAGAATTTGTAAAGGGAGTAGTCAACTTTAGGAATTTTTATAAAACTGTTGAATGAACATTTTGGAGAAATTCTTTCTCCTAAAGTTAGATAGGACATCATAGATAATTTAGGGATTTAATTCGGAATTATTATAAGCTGTTAAGAATTTTATATTTAGAACCGAAGTTAGACCTTTACAATTCTTCCGGAAAATAGAAACATAGGAAAAATGTCAGTTTGGAACCAAATAAAATTTTAAGAGTTAGAAAATAAATTTAGAACCTCAAATAAGAGATTAGACATGAATTCTAGATTTTCGAGAATTTCGGGACCAAGGGTAAAATGGTCATTTTACCCTAAATTAACACTGTAACTAGTTATGTCTTAATACATCATTCGATCTTAGAAGTTTTAGACTTCTAACTACGTGAGAGTGTGCTAATACACTTATCGCCTTTGACAGGCAACTGAGTTGCTACAGTTTACAGAACGAGTGGTTTACAAAGAGTCGAGCTGTATATCAGGTAAGTCCTTTGGGCTTACTTAGCTGACTGCTAAATATGAGTATAAATGATGGTGGTGTGTGATTGAAATGTTAGAGAGATAGGTTGTGATATATAATTACCGACCTATATTTTGGCCTAAGAGTAACGGGCGGTGGCATTCTGCTCAGTAGCTCGCGGGGCGCTGGGGGTTTCTTTCGGGACTAGTCCATACGTGGTTTGTAGTGATGCTACCAATGGAAGTCAGCTAGACCTACACCAGTTGGATAAGGAACGGAGGCGAGAACTAATAATAATTCTCGTGCCACAACTTAAATTGAATAATGTGAATCACTTAAATAATAGATAATAAACGGTTGAGTGCCAACATGATGTTTGCTTATTTTGTTTCTGCTTGTGTTTGTGCTGTTATCATTTTTCTTATATTTGGATAGTTAGCTAACGGTTTATCCGTGTTGTAGATCTGTAGAGATAGACAGTTGCAGAGAGATCCAGAACGGATGGTCAGCCGGGTCCACGTACTCATTAGATGGGGACGGGGGAGTCTTCCATACGTCATACATGTTATGTATCTTTATATATGTTTGTAAGGCTGTCACATGTGTACGTTTATACCATTAAAAATATTATGTTTTAGAAATTGTTTTAAATACATTTGTGCCTTGTTGTAAGATCCAAGTAATGTTGTTGTTAAACCAAGGTCGGGACCCATTGTGTGGTCCTAACCAGTAGCTCCCCGAGTTCCGAGAATTTGGGGTGTTACAACATGGTATCAGAGCTCTGGGTTGGCAACAATGGCACTTGAAATCTTCTAAAAGACCGAATGTATAAAATAATCAGAACCCGAAAGGGGTCTAAGATTTTCAAAAACAGATTTTGATTTTTACACACGTGCATAGTCGGGTTGTTGGGTTAGTAGTACGTCGGACCACCATCGTTCTTCGTGGATCGCTGCAACTTGGAATGATAGGTGTTAGTATATAGAGTTATATCGATATGTTTTAATTATATGAATGTGTATGTTTAGCATGTTAGTACCCTTTAGTTATGATATCATGAATCGATTATCGCCTCATGATAAATCGGTAACGGACTTGAAGAGTTTTCAACACGAGATAATGGATTCAGACCAAGGATTAAGTGTTATACTCTGGTGGGCGTCCTTGTGACCATATAAATCATCCGAAGAACGAGTGGGCAAAGAAGTACAGATGTGGAGACAATTTTCACCACAAGTACCGTCCGATGGGAAAGGAATCCCCGAGTCAAATCAGGCAGAAGGAACAGGAAGTCATACAAGGGACTTGGTCGTATGAGGCTGAGAGATGAATTAGAAGAATCATGTAAGAGACGACGAGAGATCGGATTAGAGATAACGATAAGGGAACAAGAATCATACAGAACGGAGTACAAGACAACCATTGACAAAAGAGTATAAAGACGTGAAATAAATTTCATCATCATAGAGACGGTTTGACCTACTCAGAGATGCAAGAGTTTGCAAGAAATCATGACGTAAGTATCAAATACAGTAGAGGTCTGAAATTAAGACAACGGAATTCTATAAATGTGGCATTACAACACAACACCAAACTAATGGAAGAATGTGGGAAAGTTATTTTGGTGGACTAGAGAGTCCATAATAACTTCTCATTCACATAAAGATCTAAGTTACCAACATTAACGGTCATATCAGGGAAACACGAACAAACGATGAACAAAGTAAGAAGAATTGTGAAGAGACGCTTACAAGTTATCGTGGAAGACTTAATAAACCCTTTGAAGACATATGAATGTTAGGACTAGACTCAGAAGAGTATAGTGATTCCATAAGAGAACAAGAGAAGTGCAGACTTGGAAGGAGTTGGAGGAGTGTTAACCAAGAAATTGGAGGAGATAGATTTCACCAAGGGTATCAAACTTCAAAGAGATCGAAGAACAGTAAGTTCGGCATCTTATAGAAGGTCAACTACAGACTGGTTGGTAAAATCGGAGACATAACACGTGCGGGTCAACCAATGGTAACTGGTTATCAGATAAGGAGGATAACCATAGGATGATGAAAGAATTTTATAGACGTCTAGAGGACCCTTCAAGAGATCAACAACGACAAATGTGAAGCTAAATCGATCCGCGTGCTAGTATCTTAATAATAACATAGAGTGAGTTCGAGCAAGGAACCCTAATTAAGAACTTAAGAAGAAAGACTAGACGACCAGAAAGGACCCCCTTTATGTCATTGAAGACCAAGGGAAGCGTGTGAAGGGATTACTACCTACTGGCTAGGAAAAGGGTGCAAATCACAGTTAGTACAGATGGATTATAAAAGAAGAACTAGAGGGGTAAGGAGTATATGATTTTGATAAAGTTCTATGTCAATCAAGACAGGGTGTGTGTAGCATTCCCTACTAGATAAACCGCCAGTATAGGGAAGTTAAGGTCATGAGAGTCGCGTAGACGTGCTTACACGCTATAGTAGAAGATCTAGAAAGGACCATTGATATCAGATGGATGACACAGTTGGACTCGAGAAATGGAGTTAGTTCACGGGAGAACTGGAAGTTTGTAATGTAGAACGAGCCAAAGGAGTATAAAGAGATGAGCTCGAGTAAGTAGTGCTCATCAGGAAAATCAATGACAACATGGGTATGTGAAAAGTAATCCGGGAAATTGAGACAAGTCCATTATAGACTAAACGACATCAACCGAGGACGTGCAAGTATCGTTTGGTATTGACGAGATGTGTGACGCCAAGAAGAGATAATTGTGACTGTGGACCTATGGAGTAGCTTTACCGACCCCTTAGAGGATTTTCTCAAATAGGTACCGGAAACCTTCTTGCGTGAACTAAAGGAATAAGAGAATCGTGTTAGAGATTCTTGCGGGCTGGTTAAGATCAAACTCCGCTCGAGTCAGGGAGTTTGGATCCGGGTTAAAAGAATTAAGAAAGTAGACAGAAAAGTCCGTCTTTCAACCGTTATATTATTCCCTCAAGCCAAGTAAGGAAGGTATTTGATACTTCACCCGGTCAGGACTTATGGTGTAATTGGGAGAAAAGTTTGAGGTTAGTCAGTTTGGAGTCGTAGGAAAGGCCTGTATGACAAGTGGGTGGCAACAACATAAATCGGAGTAGCGCAGCAGAAGCGTGGTGGGTCCTAACCCACGAAGTAAGAAGTTCATTGGTATAGAAAAATAATGTGTCGAGTTTAAGATGATAGTGGTTATGGGAATACATTTAGTTGGAAGGAAGAATTTAGTATCGGAATAGAGCCGAGTTGCGTTTGGCATCCGAGGAATATTCTAGGTCCAGTAAACGTGGGGATATAGGAGTACAATGTTGATGGTGTGTTAGCATTTCTCGAGTAGTTATGATCAAAGGATGGTGAGGTGAGATCACCTTGTGTGGAGCGCTGTCATTCCGGACACACTCCATGTCACGTAAGATCTTGGATAGGGCGTAAGCAGTTTGGGTTAAGATAAAGATTTATAAATAATATGATGACGTCGATAGAACACAAAGATAGACAACCGGATATTGATTATTAAGTTATATCAAGTTTAAAATAAAAAAAAAGATGATGATTCTTCATTAGAGGAACCATATGACTGAGTCATATTAAGAGACAAGACCAAGTGAGTTGTGATACAACTAGCTTTAAGCACTAGTAAAGTGTCGGGAGATGTATAAGGCTGATATCCTGGATCGGATACATGGAACTTGGAGGTGAATGGTGTAGGACAACCATGTGAGACTTTAAAGCGGTTTAGAAGTGTAACCAATTCTTACACGGATTCTGTGGAGAGGTACCTACCATACACGATTTAGGTCACCAAATTGGAAGATCAGACTGTTGAGCCGAATGATACTGGTGAAATATCCGGTAACCACTCTAGAACATGGTAGCAGACGCTTGTAACCTGATTACATGAAAAGATTTGAGAGTCGGTGGCTTATGAAAAGCCAACGAGGCTACATGGGATATGGCGTATAGTATGAGACGTAACCTTTTAAAGATCTATGCCAAGATAATCTCAACCTCAAGAAGGACGAGTTAGGGCTTGACCCTGTAAATGGGGTGGTAGTAGATTGTCTCACGAAGACCGCACGCTTCATTCTGATTAAGGAAACGTGGCCGGTAAGCCGTCTAGCTGAGGAGTTACCAGACATATTGTGAGACTCCATGGAGTATACAGGACTATCGTCGACAGGGATGGATGTTTCACCGCGAAATTTTGGCAGCAGGTACACACTACAGTGGGGACGAGTCTCCACTTTACCATTGCTTATCACCCACAAACCGACGGTCAGTCTGGGAGGACCATCCAGGTATTAGAGGACATGTTGCGAGCCTGTGTACTGGATTGGGGACATGTATGACCTGATCACCTTCCCCTTGTAGAGTTTTCATATAATAACAGTTGTTACGCGTCTATTGGGATGGCTCCTTATGAGGCTTTGTACGGACGGAGATGTCGTACACCATTAGGTTGGGAAGAGCCCAGCAGAGTTGATGGAGTAGCTCCAGATCAGGTACAGGATTGCATCGCTCGGATTGCCCTAGTCCGAGAGCAGATGTTAGCAGCTCAGAGTCGTCAGAAGCCCCACGCCGACAAAGGCGTCGACCTTTGGAGTTTAGAGTGGGTGCTCAGGTGTGGCTGAGAGTGTCACCTACGAGAGGAGTCAGGCATTTCGGCATTAAGGGGAAGTTGAGTCCCCGATATGTCGGACCTTTTGAGATCTTGGAGAGAGTTGGAGAGGTGGCCTACAGACTAGCATTACCGCCGAGATTAGAGGGTGTTCATCCGGTCTTTCATGTATCTCAGTTGAGAGAGTACATCCCGGATCCGAGACACGTCATCAGCCATGAGGATCTGACAGTTGAGCCTGACCATACATTTGTAGAGTACCCCGTAGCTGCCTTGGAGCGCAGTACT
This sequence comes from Fagopyrum esculentum, assembly GCA_033239045.1. Classification (NCBI taxonomy): domain Eukaryota; kingdom Viridiplantae; phylum Streptophyta; class Magnoliopsida; order Caryophyllales; family Polygonaceae; genus Fagopyrum; species Fagopyrum esculentum. The sequence continues at coordinate 15,771 of BSUD01000279.1, forward strand.
AGGTCTGCGGTCCAAGGAGATACCTATGTTGAGGATCCAGTGGTCTAGGAGGGGAGTTGATGAGGCCACTTGGGAGACTGAGGAGAGTATTAGACGTAACTATCCCGAGTTCTTTGCGGGGTTAGAGGTTACTCCTGTTTTGACGAGTTAGTACTCGGATGTTGTGTTGTTTGACCTTTCAGATTTTTATACTGATTGAGTGATTACGTCTTATGTGACACATGTCTGCTGTTGATGATTGAGAAGTTGCTTGTAGCCAACGAAAATGTCTAGAAAATTAAATATACCAAAGGAAATGCACGATTTAGAGAATTATTCTAAGTTTCGGGACAAAACTTCTTTTAAGGGGGCACTGATGTAATAACCGAAAATTTTAAGTTCCGGTAAATTGAAATTAACCAAAGTCCGATGAAATAATCGTAAATAAACAAATAAATAAATAAAACGAGTTAGTTCTATCATTTTATGTGACCCAGATTCACATAAAATGATAAACTAAATGACCGGAAATAAATTACGTTTTTAATAATAAATTATAAATACGGAATTTAATTCCGTATTATTTAAACTCTCGCACAAAAAAAAAAAATTAACGAGTTACGAGTTCCGCTTTCGATTTTATGAGATCACCGCTCAATTGGGCCAACCCTAGGCCCAAGCCATCAACCCACTTCCTAAGCCCATCATTAACCCTAAACTAATTAAAATTAACCTAATTAAACTAATCTAATTTAACCCTAATTCTAACCTATCTCACGCGATTGCCGCTCCTGCCTTTTCCCTCTCGCAAACAATCGAACTACAGCCCCGCTTCTGCTCCCTTGCGATACGGACGACAACAGCCTCGGCGCCGCCCTCCTTTAGCCGGAGCCATCGCCGCCGGGTCCTGCGCCACCTTCCGCCGGCTCCGTACCGAAGACGCAGCCGTCTTTCCCTCGCCGTGGACCACCGTGCGACCGCTGGAGCCACCGAGCCGCGCCGCTTCAGACGCCCGCCGCAGTGACGCCGGTAAGGTTGTGCCTCCTTCCTTCCGCCTCCCCCCTTTCCTTCCGCTTTCTGGTTCGATTCCGAGGCAGTAACTGTCTTCCTGCGCAGCCAGCCCCTTTGCTGCCGGAATGCTAGCCCTTTGCCGCCAGAACGCCAACCCTTTGCCGCCGGAACACCAACCCCTTACCGCCGGACTGCAGTTCCGTAAGCTGGCTCCTCCACTTTTCAATTTCACTGTCATAAATATGTATGTGAGCTGCTGTAGTCGGCCTTGAGCATAGTTAACATAGATAGGTAGCTGCTGAATGTATACATAAAATGATAGAAATAAGGGGGCTGCTGTAAATTCATTTATTCATTCAGCTTTGGACCTATAAACTGCCTATCTTGTCGGACAATTATTAAACGTTTGGATAATGATCCACCGTTGAATTTTGGATATGTTATTGTCGGTATTGCAGTGTAGAACATACTGAAATTTGAGCCAATTCTGAGTTATAGTTTAGGAGATATGAGTTTATCAAGTTGGCTTCTCATGCAGTTTTCTAAGTGTGCTGAGTTTGAGGAAATTTGCTTGCGATGCAGTTTTGTAGAATAAATTTGGAGGGGTTATTGATTTCTGTTAGACTTGAATTTCGGACAAGTTATATTTGATATAGTATAGTAGATCATACTAAAATTTCAGAAGAATCCATGTTATGGTTTGAGAGATATGAGGTTTCAAAGTTCAGTTTTATAAATGTGCTGAGTTGAGAAAAACAGCATGAGATGCTGTTTTGTGAGATAGTTTAGAATAGGCTTTTGATCTCTGTTAAGCTTGAATTTTTGATATGATATAGTTGACATCTTGTTGTAGATCATATTAAAATTTGGGAAGAATCGGAGTTACGGTTTGAGAGTTATTGTGTTTCAAAGTTGACGTTTTATATATGTGCTGAGTGTTAGAGAAAACAGCAAGTGATGCTGTTTTGTGAGATGATTTTGAATAATCTCTTGATATCCGTTGGACGTTAATTTTGGATATGATATAGTTTACATATTTTTGTAGAACATATTAAAATTTGAGAGGCATCCAGTGAATGGTTTAGGAGTTATGATTTTTTAAAGTCTACTCAGATTTGGGCTAAGTATAGAATTTGTAAAGGGAGTAGTCAACTTTAGGAATTTTTATAAAACTGTTGAATGAACATTTTGGAGAAATTCTTTCTCCTAAAGTTAGATAGGACATCATAGATAATTTAGGGATTTAATTCGGAATTATTATAAGCTGTTAAGAATTTTATATTTAGAACCGAAGTTAGACCTTTACAATTCTTCCGGAAAATAGAAACATAGGAAAAATGTCAGTTTGGAACCAAATAAAATTTTAAGAGTTAGAAAATAAATTTAGAACCTCAAATAAGAGATTAGACATGAATTCTAGATTTTCGAGAATTTCGGGACCAAGGGTAAAATGGTCATTTTACCCTAAATTAACACTGTAACTAGTTATGTCTTAATACATCATTCGATCTTAGAAGTTTTAGACTTCTAACTACGTGAGAGTGTGCTAATACACTTATCGCCTTTGACAGGCAACTGAGTTGCTACAGTTTACAGAACGAGTGGTTTACAAAGAGTCGAGCTGTATATCAGGTAAGTCCTTTGGGCTTACTTAGCTGACTGCTAAATATGAGTATAAATGATGATGGTGGTGTGTGATTGAAATGTTAGAGAGATAGGTTGTGATATATAATTACCGACCTATATTTTGGCCTAAGAGTAACGGGCGGTGGCATTCTGCTCAGTAGCTCGCGGGGCGCTGGGGGTTTCTTTCGGGACTAGTCCATACGTGGTTTGTAGTGATGCTACCAATGGAAGTCAGCTAGACCTACACCAGTTGGATAAGGAACGGAGGCGAGAACTAATAATAATTCTCGTGCCACAACTTAAATTGAATAATGTGAATCACTTAAATAATAGATAATAAACGGTTGAGTGCCAGCATGATGTTTGCTTATTTTGTTTCTGCTTGTGTTTGTGTTGTTATCATTTTTCTTATATTTGGATAGTTAGCTAACGGTTTATCCGTGTTGTAGATCTGTAGAGATAGACAGTTGTAGAGAGATCCGGAACGGATGGTCAGCCGGGTCCACGTACTCATTAGATGGGGACGGGGGAGTCTTCCATACGTCATACATGTTATGTATCTTTATATATGTTTGTAAGGCTGTCACATGTGTACGTTTATACCATTAAAAATATTATGTTTTAGAAATTATTTTAAATACATTTGTGCCTTATTGTAAGATCCAAGTAATGTTGTTGTTAAACCAAGGTCGGGACCCATTGTGAGGTCCTAACCAGTAGCTCCCCGAGTTCCGAGAATTTGGGGTGTTACATATCCGTCAGGGCTTGGCACTTTGTCATCATCAATTGAGAAGAGGGCATTTTGACTTCTTCAAAGATGATTGAGGTGATAAGAGATAGGATGTTCTTCTTGGGAGAGTGATGAGAGGGTGAGGGTAGGGTAAGGGTGAGTGTTGGTATTGATTTTGGGTCCAAGGATAAAGTTGAAGTGTTTGACTAGGGAGGTGGAGATTTGGTTGGGGTCATGGGACAAAGAGTTCTTGCATTCATAAAGGGTATATATTCTGTTGGAGCATCTTCTTGCTTTAACACATATGAAGAAGTAGGAGTTGCATTGGTTCCCGTGTTTGATCCTTTTAGCTTTAGCAAGTTGAGAAGTGGTGATGCGGAGGAGACCATGGGTAGAGTTGAGTTTTTGAAAAGCATTCCTTTCCGCATCAATGAGAGTAAGATCATGGGGTGGGTTTAGAGGGTAGTATGGGCTATGTTGAGTTTGTTTTTGCATTCCTCGAGGGTCGTGTGGAGGTTCTCTATGTTGACACTCGGGTATTTTTTGTGGAGGGGTTTGAGGGCTTTTAGCTTATGGACATGTTTAAACATTGGATTACCCTAGATAGGTACATTCCAAGAGTTGGTTACGCTGGAGTGGAAGTCTTCATGCATGGTCCATGTATTATTGAAGCGGAATGGTGGTTGGATTTCTTGGGGGTGCAGGTAGTGGAAAGGATGGCGGGGGAGTGATCTGAGATGTATGGGTGGTTGGATTTCTTGGGGGTGCGGGTAGTGAAAAGGATGGTGGGGAGTGATCTGAGATGCATGGGTGGTCAAAAAATGCAATGGAGTTGGGAAAGGAGGAATGCCAGTGGTGATTGGCAAGGATTCAATCAAGCTTGCACCAAATTCTTGTGTCTCTTTGCTTGTTGTTCCATGTGTATTTGCAACTTGAATAGGGGTGATCAGAGAGATTGTTAAAGTTGAGGCATTGAGTGAGATCTTTGGGAGTTTTGGGTAATGGTAGGAAGGAGATTCACTATTTTCTCATTAGGAGTTAGCGTGACATTGAAGTCATCTAGAAGAGCTGGTTGGAGGAGTTAAGGAGATGAATTTTATTGGTATAGTCCCAAAGAGGGGAGCGGCCAATGAGGAGGTTATTGACGTAGATGAAGGTGCATTCAAGGAGGGAAGAGGGAGGAGAGGAGATTGGGCTATGGTTGGGAGGATAGATATGAAAGTGTATGAGTTGGTCAGTTATGATGATGGGGTGAGGATGAGTTTGTTAGGATTCCACCAAATCCAGATGCGAGAGTTATAGGAGTATGGAGTTGGTGATGTGCTTCCACTGAGGGAAGAGTGTGAGAAACAATTCTATCTTCCTTGTTCTTCTTAAGTCTTGTTTTAATGATGCCTAGTATATCGATGTTATGTTTCTTTGTGATATCTTTGATAGCTTTTTGCTTGTTAGGGTGGTTGAGACCCTTGATGTTGTAAGCACAAAGTCTAGAACTCATCATGGGTGGTAATGGAGGGTGTTAGACAGTCCTTATTGTCTAGGAGTGTGTTGTGGGGAGGAGGAGAAGAGGTTTCTAAAGAGACGTTTAATCCTCTTTTTGTTAGTATGCCTAAGTCCAAAATCTTCGTTTCACCTAATGTTTCTAGAGATTTATATAAAGACCTAGAGATTCTGAATGGTGTTGTGGCAACACGGAGTCTTAAAAATTACCTTGGTGTTCCTATCTTACAAGGAAAGGTTTCTGAAGAGATGTTTATTCCTCTTTTGGACAAGATGAATGCTCGTTGGTGTGGTTGCCGTAGTAAAGTTTTAAGCTTTATTGGTCAGGTTACTTTATCTCAATCTATGTTGACTTCTGATCCTGTTTATTCAATAGCTACGTTATCGATCCCCAAAGGCGTTTGTGATGATCGATATTGATAAACTCATTCGTAACTTTGTTTGGGGTCATACAACTTCTTCTCGATATTGATAAACTCATTTGTAACTTTGGCTTGCGTAATATGGAGCATCTTAATAAGTCTATTCCGAATAAATTAGGATGGAGATTTCTGGAAAGTGATAATAGTCTTTGGTTCTATGTCCTCCGTAATAAATATACAAGACCTTCTATTCCTCCTTCGGCTCCTTCATGTACTTGGACTGCTATTAAGGTAGCTCCCCGTATGGTTGTGTTTTAAGGTTATAGGTGGATTCTTAGTGACGGAACAACTATCATATTTTAGAGGAAATTACCGGAAACCACCCGCTAAATAGGCCATATTGCAAATAACCACCGCTCTATTACTATTTACCGAAAACCACCTTGTAAAGATACTCCATTACCAAAAAAACCACCAAGTGACAGTATCCCATCAAATATCCGTCTTGCGGGCCCCACTTTATAATAAAATATTATTTTTCTTTTTTTTTTCCCTCTATTTTAAGTTGTATTTGTTTCTTTTTTCTTTTATTAATATTTACCGTTTAATGATTATAACCACCCTCTAGTAAACCCTAACATCCTTGACCGCATCGAGGAAGCGAAGTGGGAAACGAGATCATCTTCTCCCGGTCTGTACACCGTCCCAGCCGTTCCACGCTGTTTGGCATTGGATCGTCATCGAAACTCAACAGAGCTTGTTCATTTAAGCTTCCAAATCTGAGATCTCACAGTTTTTTGTAGAGCAGTAGGCCGATTCGCGGAGTCCTAATCCTTCTCCATTCAACTGGCTCTGTTTCTTCCTCTTTATCATTCGAAGCGAGAATGGAAGATCCAAGTTATTCGTCTTTCTTTCGGTCACAATCTCATCTTCCGACCCCGGCCAATCTGGCGGTTCTCGGTTGATCTCGCCCCATGCAGACTTTATAGATTCAATGTTAGATGCCGCCGTCCGGATTTCATTCCGCTCTTCGATGTCAAACGACTTGAACGGACTCTTGGTCTAAAAATTCGATGGTTCCTTTGATTCGTCGGCGTTAATGTTGTCAAAGTGCTGGAATTTCTTCGCCAATTCTTCAATCTTCTTGGAGAACTCCTCGTCGGAGAACGCGTCCAAGTTTGCACTAGATTTTGTATTGTTCATTAGCGACTTCATCTCGCTATTTTGAGGCTCGTTTCATCTGATTTACTTATGTGAAAGTTGATGGAAGCGTTTTAGCTACGGATTTCTTCACTGATGCTATCTATTTGTATCTCCGTTTGGATTCCTGGCTTGGATTTCTCTTTCGAATCTGGGTTCATTGGATTTCCGAAAGTTGCGTTCTCAGATCTAGGTTGGGGATTTCGTTCGAACACTGTCTAAGTCTTTGGGATGGGTTTATCGCTTCAAGCTTGCCATTAGATGGATTTTCGAGGGGTATTTGCTTGGTTTAAAGGTTTCTCATATCTGATTTTCGATTTGTCTCACATAGGCTAATAGAAACGACAATGGATAAGGGTTTCTATGGAGGTGCAAATACTTCCATGGTAATTTCTTGTTCGTCCTGTCAATAGAGGTTAACGAAGATGCCAATGGAGTTTGCATGCAAAAAAAAGTATTGGGTTGAAAAGTCAAAAGGAAAGGAATGGGGACTAACAAATGCAACCCTTTGTAAACTTGGTGTTATTCTTTGATTTTTTGAAAATTTGCGTTATTAAATACAACCTGTGTAAAGTTTGGGTTATTTACCACAATTTTCCCAAATTTTAATGAAAGAAAAAAGAAACGAATACAACTTAAAAATAAAAAAACAGAAAAAAGATGAAAAAAATATTATTTTATTATAAAGCGGGTCCACAAGACGGATATTTAACGGGATACTGACACTTTGTTTTTTTTGGTAACGGAGTATCTTTACAGGGTGGTTTCCGGTAAATAGTAATAAAACGGGTGGTTATCTGCAATATAGCCTATTTAGCGGGTAATTTCCGGTAATTCTCTCTATATTTTATGATGATATTTGGCTTGTTGATCAACCTTTGCGGGACATGATTGTTTAATTTGTTTGTGGCACTTCTACTCAGTTTTTTAAGGATACTTTAGTTCAACATTATTATTCTGCATCCTCTAGTTGGAATCTTAGAGCTCTTCAACAATGGTTCTGATCTTGCTTAATACAAATTTAAGGAAAATTTCTTTTATGTAATCAGATTTCTCGAAAGATAAAAAATTATTTTAAAAGTTATTTTTAAATGTTAATATAAATTGGAAATTGATTTCTAAAATTTTTTAAATATCTAAATAAATATTTTGATAAAAATAGTTTTTAAACTTTCACGGTTTTTTTACTAATAAGCATATCTTAACAAATCAATTTAAAAATATAATTAATTAGAAGAGATAAATACTTAAAAGAGAATTAAAAATTATAATAATAATTATAATTTCATTTTTTGGATTTTTATTTTACAAAAATATACATATAAATTTTAAGTATTAAATATTTATTATTCTAAGTATTAAATATTTATTAAAACTGAACCCGCACAAAGTGCGGGTAATACACTAGTATTTTGTATATGAAGATTGTGTGGCACACTACAAATATGAACTGTGAACGTATTTATTTGATTTTAACGAAAAAGCTAAAGGCACGAGGTTGGTTTTACTAACGTAAAATACAAACGCATTTCGATGGCGCTCAACCAATTCAAAAAAAATAAAAAATTGAGCGCCAACGCTTTCCGAAGGCGCTCAAATCTTTAAAAAAAAAAGAGGCAAAAGTAAGAATACGTAGGGTTTTGGGTGCTAGCGCCATGCGCCGACGCCAAAAACCTATTTTTTCGATTTTTGTATAGTATATTTTTTTTTATTTCAAGATTTGAGCGTCATCAGAAAGCGTTGGCGCTCAAAACTAATAATATGTAATTAATATCCGCATTATAGGTTGATATCCATCAATTTTAATTAATTTACGCATTTTAAGTTGATATCAATAAGATGATTATACAAAACTAATAGAGAAAATTGGATGAAATGCCCCCAATCATAAAATTTATTAACTAACTAACATAGACTTATAATTTATTAACAAAATAACATCTTTTATTCTCTAATACCGGATTTGTCCCTACTAATATATCTCAGTTTTACCCAATTAGTTACAAGAGAATCTCCTAATTGATTATACAATAATCCTAATTTAAGAAGGTAAATAATAAATAGAATCATTTACTTAATATCTTATTTACAACACTGCTGAACGTCATTCCAGCAAAGAAGTTGAAGCGTCAACTTGTCTTCCTTATTTTTCCTTCTTTGGCAGTTGAACCGTTGCTCGGATTTCTTTCTAGAGAGGAGTGTACAAGATATCACCATTATTGTAAAATTTGAAATAAATCCCTGTGAAATGATAAATCTACTATGTTACATGAAAATAAGGCATTTACATGAGCTACAAGAAGAGTACAAGCATGTACAAGCCATATATAAGAATCTCAGACGTTACATACACGTAATATAATGATACATGCTTTACATGAACAGTTACAGTCATCATTCCAGTAATATTCCATTAATATGAATATCAGATCGTACAAAAACTTTTTACAAGAAATGATAAGTCTACTATATTACATGAAAATAACCCAATTCAAGAGATTAATTCGGTACTATGATATCAATTCGTACAAGAAACTTTAATATACAAAAGAAAGATACATGATTTTCAATACAAGATGTATCATTGAAGTATCAGATTAAACTCCATTTACAACGATTCTCAAAAGTTTACAGAACTAGACTCGTGGACTATGCAGTGTGGATCTTTCAAATTTGGCCGAAAGAAATAGATTAATTCCTATTCATTTACAGGCAAATTACAAGATTTACATGGAACCAACAAAGTTTTTTTTTGTGGGAATGAATGTAACACCCCGAATTCTCAGAATTCGGAACATTACTGGTTAGGACCTCACAATGGGTCCCGACCTCAGTTTGACAACAATATTACTAGGATCTTGCAACAAGACACAAATAAAGAAAACCGAAATTCATAAAAATAGTATTTTTAAAGTAATGAATACAACATTGTCTAGCAGCCTAAAGTACTAAAACAAAAGAAACGAACAACTGTCTTAACCAAAAGAAAGGAAAGACAAACACAACCCCTAACCCTCACTCTAAGGAGTACGGAGACCCGGCTGACCAATTCTTTCCGGATCACTCATAAATCTAAAAATACAACAAGAGAAACCGTTAGCTAGTTATCTAAATATTAGCAGAATAATAGTAGCACACACACACATAAAAATATAAACACCCATCATGCTTTCAAACAAAATATAAACACCCATCATGCTTTCAAACAAGTCCGTTTTATTATCTTAAGTTAAGTTACTCTTTCACGCTAATGATACTTATTTTGTGACACGAGGGATTCCCAAACCTCGCCTCCGCCCCCGTGTAACCATCAGGAATGGATCCGATGCATCTCACCTTGTACCTGCCTGGTCTGGGTATAGAGAACCTCCCAGTCTCTTGTCAGAGCTAGGCAGTGATGTCACGGCCCGTTACACATACACTTGGGCCTTAAACATAATAATAACAGTCGTCCTAGCAAGTTATTATTATTAAAACACGCACATAGCACACACAACCACTATCACTCAACTAATATCCAGAAACTGGCTAAGTAAGTCGTAAGGACTTACCTGAGTCAAAATACACTCTAACACGTCTCAAACAATCTGTACTCGTGGTAACTCAAACGCCTGTCAAATAAGGCATGTGTATCAAAATCACATCTCGATGTCCAATCTCATGCGAAGGAATTACGGGAAAAGCTCTCTTATGGTAAAAGACCATTTTACCCTTGGTATCGTAATTTCTCGAAGTTTATTCTCGAATTCTATTAATTCTTTCCTTAACATAATTTCCAAAAATTATGTCTTTCGGATAGCTATTTATGGTTATAAGGTCAAAACTCGAGACAACTCAAAGAAGGACAACATTCTTTTTCTCCGGTTACAAAAATATGCTACTACATATTTTATACCGTCTAACATGTTTTTACCCGTTCTCCTCAACTCACCTATATCCACATAAGTTCATAACTCGTATAACAGTAACTGAGGACACATATGTACATATATTGTATAACACTCCTCTCTTCAACATTTTACATCTATATATACAGAAATTACGTACACTACACAAGCAGCACTCACCTCCTACACCACGTCACGCCTCAACAGCGGTTTCGGCGTTGGACTTCAGTCGATCGAGCAGTCCCGGGTCGGTTTCTATGCGGCGACAATTCGGACGGCGACGGCGGTAGCCTGGGTGGTCGATAGCGGCGTGCGGTGCTGCTGCAGAAAAGCCGAAGGGAGGCTGCAGTGAGTATCGGTTCAAGAGGCGAGAAAAGGAAGGCGGAAAGGAAGGGAAGCCATGGCCTTACCGGTGTTACTGCGGCGGACGGCGGAAGGCGACGCGGCTCGATGGCGGACGGCGGAAGGCGACGCGGCTCGGTGGCGGGGAGAGTCTGCAGTCGACGCTACGGGAAGAGATGGGTTAGGCCAGTGAGTTGATCGAAAGGGGACGAAGATAAGCGAGGTAGGGTTGGTGGCTCACCTGGTGGTCGACAAGGTCGGCGGCGGCAAGCCTGGTGGTGGAGGGCGGCGACCGGCTTATCAACGGGGCTGCTCACTAGCGGCTGCTTCCAACGTCCAGAAGGTGTAGAAGAGAGGAATATCAGTCACGGTACGTACGTTGTGTAATCGGGAGAGAAGCGGCAGTATTAGGGGAAGTTTAGGTTAATAGTGGGATTATTAGGGTTAATATTTAGGCTTAGGGAAGTGGGTTGATGGATTGGGCCTAGGGTTGGCCCAATTGAGCGGTTATCTCATAAAATAAAAGCGAAACTCGTAACTCGTTAATTGTGTGCGGGAAAAAATATATAATACGGAATTAAATTCCGTATTTTATAAATTATTATTATTATTCTTATTTTAAGTGCGTAATTTATTTCCGGTTACGAGGTTTCATCATTTTATGTGAATTAATGTCACATAAAATGATGGAAATAACACTCGTTCTATTTTATTTTTAATTTATGTACTTATTTATTTAAGATTGCCGTTTCGAAAATCGGTTAAAATCAGGTTTAACGGGTTTCAAAATTCCGGTTATCACAATAAAACTAACAGATTAATACAAGCCATTTACAGGAAGATGAAAAGTTTACAAAAAGTAGACTCGCACAAAATGCAGTATAGATCTTTCAACGGGAAGAAACAAATACCACAATTCCCATTTAGCATAGACATAGTACAAGAATTACCTTCATTCAAATTCATTTTTAGATCTCACAGAGTATGCAACAGACCTTTTGATCGAAAAACTGAACATCGACGATTCAGACTTGTAGAAGAAAACAGTAGATTTCAGTATATAAAATCAACATTTAATTTTATACTATGTTAATTGGTAATTGATTCAGCTGATTAAAATTGGTAACTCCATCAATATATACCTTCTTCAATTAGAGAATATGATTTAATTATAAGGCAATAATCATTGTGGGTCATTTAAAAGTCAATAATCAATTAAAAGTATTATAGATTCTTGTATAAGGGTAAGTTTGTCTATAAAATTAAAAAAAGGTCATTTACTAATAAAATTATTGAGCTGCACACTTACTATCAAAATTAGTGAACTAGAGCTGTATACCAAATTCACTCAAACTAATAATATGTAATTTGGCATATATTACGTACGTTAAATTACTTTTGACCTAAAACCAATTAAGTATGCTAAATACAAGCTATTAGATATACATATTTGACACAATATATCGAAACTACGTATCACATAAACAATTGATAATACTTAGAATTTATGGATATTTTTTTTATAATTTTTACATTATATTTATACTATTAAATTATCATATAACATATCGATATGCATTATAAATCTTCACAATTACAAATCATATAGTTTATTTAAATTTTCAAAGATTATATTTTTGGGGGTAATGGTTAGAAGTTTTTTGAAATTGTATCCGGTAGGAATTCTTATAAAATTTTATGGAAAATAAGTCGAAAAATACATGTCACAAAAACAAATGATAATACTGGGATTTGTAGGCTTTTATTTTACGTTAGTGTAACCAGTTTATTTTGTTATTTTGGCTTATTTTTTAAAAAAAACATAAGTTATGGCAGATTTGATTCACGTATAAAAAAGGCATAATCTATATATCATACTAAAACAGAACTCATTTAGTCCACATGTCGTGTGTTAAGGCTAACCACATCAGCTTTTTCCAATTTATTTACCCACAAGATTTTTACGAATTTGTCATAATATTTTTCACAATAAAAAAAAAGTCGTTATAATTAATAAACAGTTAGCATGTCAAATCATCTTTAATAAAATAAATCATCATGCCACATCAACTTTACTCAAAGATTAACTAAAACAAAAACAAATTTATATGAAAAACATAATTAAAACATATCTACATTTTTTTTATATTTTTCAAAAAAATAATGTAGGCATTTATATATCATATTTTATTTTCTTATTTTAAAATTTAAAATTTTATTTTTAAAGTTTATTTTTTAATTTCGAACTATATATGTGTATATATATCATGTTTTTGTTTTCTTAATTTTAAAATTTCAAATTTTATTTTCTGTTAAATAATTAATAATTGTTAATAAAATAGATAAAAATTTTAACCGATTCCACAAAATCCCACCCGCGATTTTTACACACAATTTTTTTCTGGATGATATAAAAAAAAATTGTTTTAAGTCAATTTAGCGATAATCAAATTTTAAAGTATACGTATTTTTACATAATTTTTTTCTAGATGATATAAAAAAAAATAGTTTTAAGTCAATTTAGTCTATGATTAAATTTTTATAAATTGATTAATATTCACTACATAATACATATATAAAAAAAATATTATTTAGACAAAATCGCCCAAGATGCGGGCATTGAACTAGTTATATTTAAATATTAGATTTAATTTTTAGAAAAAACTGATAATTGGTAAAAATAAATTTATGACTTAATTATGAAATTAATAATTAATTGCTAGAAAAAATGTAAAGACAAAAAAAAAAATATGCTAAATAATATATAACACGATAGGTTCATGAAACACAAGTTACACAACATTATTCATCCAGCAAAGAGTAGCAGATCAAACTAAACAACAACATCAGAAAGAAGAGCAAGAAGAAACTAACAAATCGCCATTGATGACCAGAGACCAATCATATGGAGCTAATCAATCAACTAAGCCATCATCCAATGGATTCTTGGAAACAAGAATTCCATCAGCATCGGCATACAACCAATCACCATCGTGGATCATATACCCAGCCACATACACCGGAACACGACTCTCCCCGGCGCCGGTCCTCCGTGGCCTCACCGGAATAGCTCCCAAAGCCCTAACTCCAATATCACAACCGTTGACATCATCAACATCTCTAATGCATCCATTCACAACAATCCCTCCCCATCCATTCTTGCATCCCCTACCCGCTGGCTTCCCGCCGAGAATCGCGCGGACACGGCTCCCTCCGCCGTCGATCACCAGAACGCTGCCGGATCCGTACGCCGGACTGTTCCCAAGCATTTTATGCACTAGACCGTTGTCTTCGAACACCTTTATAGTTACGACTCTGCCATGGAATGATTTCTTGAGCCCGTAGATGTTGAAGACCGGTTGCAGTGCTCGTAGTTCGTTGGTTTCTAGGAGAGGTTCGTTTGCGTCGCAGAGATCTGTTGTCGCTAAGCTCGCCATTGTTGGTTTGGTTTGGAGTTCAGTGGTGTACTGGTGTGTTGGCACTTCTGTGTTAGTTTCTTGTTTTTATAGTGTTTGAGATTGGGAAGGAAATCTATAGAGTACAGTAGTCTATTATTAATAATATATAATGTTGAGATTCGGAAGAAAATCTAGAGTGCAGTTGTCGAGAGATATCATTACATCAATTTACACGGTATCAACGTTTTTAATTTGTACACGTGTTTGCCTAGGGGATAGCAGGATCGTGTATATACAGTATATACTAATGTAAGTTGTGGTAGATTACGTTAAATGAGGTTTTATTCTAAAAGTAATTGATGAATCGATCATATTTAGCTATTAGGCTTCAATTCTCTCTACTTTATCACTAGGATACGTATTTAGTTAACATCTCATTTTCTCAAAAGCTAGCTCTAAGTTATCTAAAATTAGTTAATAATCAGAGGAGTAATTTATCGACTCTATATATTATGCTCAAATTCTCTCTACTTTATCATAACTAGTCTAATACCCTTATGCGGAAAAAAAATTTAATTATTAATTAAAAATTTATTATCTAAACAAATTACAATTTTTTTTAAAAAA
>BSUD01000279.1:30593-71624 GCA_033239045.1 Fagopyrum esculentum
AAAAAATTACGTAATAAATTTCAATTTTTTTTAATATTATTAGCTATAACTAAAAAAATTAAAATTTTTGTTAATTAAAATCGTTTTTTAAAATGGATTATTTTAAAAAAAATTGATTTAATAAAATGATAATTAAAATCTTAATTATCGATAATACAAATTTTTTAGATAAAATATTGTTATATTTCATATTGTAACCAATAAGATTTAAATGTTAGTTCGGATTTATTTTATAAAATTTAGAATCCAAACAAAATCCATTGAAATCTCTAAATTCGGTTGATGATATGGTATATTTTTTTAAAATTATTTTTATAACCGTAAGATATTGAAAATGATTATAACATCGAGTTATTTTTGTTGAATTGGCATAATGAGATGGTAAATATTTTAATTTTGACTTAAAATATTTATTGATAATGGCATAAAAGTAATTAAAATGTGGCAAAATTATAAATATTTGACAAAAAGTCCTAGGTGGCATGGTTAAGGTGTTGACACGTGAACGAAAAGGGTTCTATTTTAGTATTATATATAGATTTATAATGCGGTTCTTTTACATTGTTACGTAACATTAGGTATAATCGTGTTTCACGTGAATGTTTGGGAGAATTTTAATTACAACATATACATTCTTATTATTATCAATTAATTTATGATAAAATTTTATCGTATATTAAAAAGAGTTGAACTCTCCAAACAAAACTCAGAGTAAATTTTCATAACCGTCTAGCCTAGTTAATGGTGGCTATTTAGCGCATTTGTTTTTACTAAGTAATGCCCATTTGTCCGTAACAGACAAATGGCCTTTGCCCCTGCTGAAGTAAAATTATGTTAGTAGTAAATTGGTTCAACATGTTGTAGATGCTCAATTGGTTGAAGAGTGAGGGTTGTAACAGTAGGTCATTGGTTTAAATCCCTTTAATTACATAATTTAAATTTTTTTTTTTTTTTGGCCCCTCCTGGAATATAGGATTAACAGTGGCCTAATTCAAATGGATCAAAGATTAGAGTAGTCCAATGAAAAGGTAAGTCACCTCCACGTCAACACTATAAATTGTTTTTTAATTTATTATCGAAAAAAACAAAATTGTAATATTTTTCATTAAGTTGTGATTTGAAGCAAAGCGAATCGTTAGAAGGTTCGCGTGGGAGTGAAGGCTCTGGCGAGAGCCGGCCCGTATCCTTCGCCGCCGCCGCACAATTCGGCTTCCAATATTTCTGTGGCAAATTACAAAACGCCTCCCACTATTTATCTTTATTCACGAAATTTGTCATTAAAAACAAATGTACATCTAATCAGCGATACAAGAGGAAAACCGCAGCAAAATGTGGGTGGTTAATGATAGAATATAAGATATTTTCACGTGATATTCACAATTTTTTTCTTTTTAGTGATTTCATGATTAACTTTTTAAATATTATCATATAATCATTAACTATGACATCAGAATATGAAAACCAACTTTTATATATATATATATTATAAAATAGAATTTATTTTTTATGGTTTATATAATTGGAGCAAAATAAAATTAATTATAATACCTACACATAAATAAATGGAAGGAAAATAAAAACACATTTGCATCAAAAATGAAAAGCCATAATACTTATAAATTAATTTTATAAAGAAAAATTGCTATTTGGATGAAATATATTCGTTTTTATTCTTTTATTGAGTTGAAATAAAAAGAGCTTTAAATTATTAATTTTTAATTTTAAAATAAATACATATTTATTAGAAAAACGTTTAACGATTTACATGTTCTAAGTTTTAATGACACTTTTAATGTTAAGTTTGTAAGAATGTAGTTTCTAAACTTTATTTTATTTTTATTTATAAATTTATAATCAGCATTATTTGTTGGCTATGGTCATTAAAGGTTCGACTAATTATAAGGTTGATACACTAATTCTTTAATATCAACAATTTTTATGATAAATTTTTAATTTAATTTATGTATTGTGTTCGTAACTAGCTACATGCTAGTAGGCTTGGACATTCGACGGATTCCTTCATGTTATAAATGATCCGTCGAACTTTCACATTAAATATAAAGTTATTTTTTATTTATAAAATTATTAAGATTTTTTTATATTTTTTTTCTCCATACATAACATAGCTTTATAATATTGCAATATTTACTTTTGATTTCTTTTTATTTTTTTATTTTTTTCATAAGGACATCCTATTTGACTTGAGTTCAACACTTTAACGCATAAGAAACTAGAATATTTCCACTTCACAATATAGGTCATTTCTGTTATGGATAAACATGAGAAGTTATTTGTACATATCAGGGCATGCGCAACAGATTCTTCAAAAAATCTCTAAAATGGAGAAATAATTTTCATTTTCTCTAAATTATTTTTGTCTAAAATCCAATAGTTTCTCCATAATAGGGAGTCACGTATATATATAATTTTTTATTTTAAAATCAATGACAAAAACTGTCAAATTTTGTAGATGGAATGTATTTGGAGAACCTTCTCCTTGCTGCAAATATAGGGAAAGGAAGGCTTATTTTTCACAAGCCCCCTATTTTAGAGTTTGAGATAGGGAATTTGTTGGATGCAAAAGAAGCCCAAAATTTCTCAAAAGCACAATATTCTCTAAAATGGGGTATCTGTTGCACATGCTCTCACATGCATGTAAGTGTGTACATGATGTTTTGTACACATATATTACATGCATGTCTTCTAGTCAAAATATGAAGTAATTTGTACAAGGTGAATTATTCACCTTCTTACATCCTAGTGTATTTTATTAGGAAATTCTTCATGATCTTGGCCTATAAATAGAGGTCATTCTCATTGTAAGAAGATGCACCAAAAGCAAGTAAGAAATCTACTCTTCTTGTTCACTCCTCTCTTCTAGTTCTAAGTGTTCTTGAACACAACCTACAAAATTCTAAGTAAATAAGAGCTCGAAAGCAATCAAATTATAACACGTTATCAGCACGAAGTTCTAACTTCCAACTGAGCTTTGCTACTATTAAGGTATGTTTTTAAACATTCATTAGTCTTTCATTACACAAAAATATTACATAAAATCTACTTGAGGATTATGCTCTGTAGTTGCCCTTTGCGAGATCTTTTACATAAAAAACTCAAGTGTTTGTAAACTAACTTAATCCGAGGAGTATGCTCTGTAGTTGCCCAAGTTCGGGAACCTCTACATCAGAAACTCGTTATTTTAACATGAGATCTAAAATAACTTTTGTCAAAATAAAATCATGATTTTTGGATTTACGCTAAGATACAAACAAAATTAAGATTTGCTTACCTTCTTTGACAAAGCCCCACAAACTTCTTGTTTTCTCACCACTTGGTTTATGAACTAAGATTTCCCACCAAAATAATGATTATGATAATGATGATGATGTAAATAATGACAAGGCAAATGAAAAGCTCAATTAAAAATCGGTTGTTATTAGCAACAAGCCGACTAGTAATCTCATCATCGACTATGATTTTTTCTCTTTGAGCTTGAATAATGAAAATTGAGTTAAGGAAGAAGGAGATAAGGATGGTGAAAGTGAAAGTGAAAGTGAAAATGAAAGTAAAATGAATGGATGAAGATTAAAGAGGATAAAAAGAATCGGTTTTTTACAATTTTTCCACTAGACTAATTTAACTCTATGATCACAATTTATGATACATAATCAACCATTTTTCGGACTATTGATATGACTTACATGACTACTCTTCATGGACTATTAATGACTATTAAGACTGTGATTATGACTTACACGACATTCCTATCAAGACCATTGGCTATGACTTACATGATTGTACTTGACGGACAATGACACACGGACTGCACGTGACGGACTACTAACACAACTGACTATTGACTATTTATTTGCTTATGTTTATGACTAACATATTAATAACACATGGCTAACATATGACTAACATGTACTAACATTTTTATAATTATGTCATATTTTACTTACTTTATATATTTGATTTACATTTTAGTAACCAATGGCAAATATTGCAAAAAGAGACTTTGACATTCTTGACTTATCGGGCCAAAAATACCTTGAATGAAAGGTAGATGTTGTGACCCATCTTAAGGCAAACGGCCTTGAAAAAACAATTGAGGAGAACTATGATGCCACTCCACAGGAGAAGGCAAAAGCAATTGTATTTCTCCGCCACCACATCCATGAAAGCCTCAAGATCGAATACTTATTTATGGAGGATCCTAAAGAGTTGTGGGAAAGTTTGAATGAAAGATATGGACACCAAAAGGAAGTCATTTTCCCACAAGCTCTGTATGAATGGAACAACTTAAGGTTCCAGTACTATAAGTCCATATTTGATTACAATAGTGTTATCCACAGGATCACCTCCCAATTGAGGCTATGTGGTCATATGATCACTCAAGAAGAAATGCTAGAGAGAACATTCTCTACTATGCATGCCACGAATGTATTGTTGCAGCAATAATACCGGGAAAGAGGCTTCAAGAGGTACTCAGACCTCTTGAAAGTATTATTAGTGGCTGAAAAGAATAATGAGCTCTTAATGAGAAACCACAACCTCAGACCCATTGGATCAGTAGCAGCTCCGGATGTCAATGTCACTGAAAAGGCATCCGATGACAAACGCAAGAGTCACAAAGAATGTGGACAACAATCACGGAACTATAATAACCATGGCCGAGGTCGTGGAGACCAAGGTGGCCGTGATGGCCGTGATGGCCGTGGTGGTCGTGGTGGTCGCGGTTGTGGATGTTGGCAAGGCTATAATAATGACCGCCATGATAATCGAGGTAACTATGGGAATGAAAAGCAAAAGGTTCAGACGGGTCAAAAGGGGCCCTCTCATAAGCCAAGAACTGTCTGCTACAGATGTGGCATAGCTGGTCATTGGACAAAAATATGCCGTACCACATCACATTTGGTGGATGCTTACCAAACTGAAAGAAACAAAGAAAAGGCTAATGAACCAACTTTGTTGAAAACAAAGATGTTGGTAGTTCACCCATCTAGATGTCTCTCACTTTCTCAACTTCGAGAATGATGATGCATGTGCCTTGGACTGAAGCATTGGTTTAAGAACTTATGAGATCATCCTTTATTGTATAATAATGTATAATATGATGTAATGCCATGTAATGTCATGAAATACTTTCTTTAAGATCTAGTAGGACTATGTAAAATATGCTTATCCTGATATATAATATGAAGTTTTCTTTATTAATGGCTTGACTTATTAATGTTTTCCTCTTTATAGAATACATGGAACCTTCTAAGGAAAGACTCGATGAGAAGGAGCAATGTCTTGTGGACAGTGCCACCACACATACCATCTTGAGAAATAAAGAGTATTTCATACAATTGAAACCCTTTAAAGGAAATGTGAATACCATATCCGGTGTGGCTAAACTCATCGAAGGCTCGGGAAGAGCTCTTGATCTACTCCCAAAAGGAACAAAAATAGTAATAAATAACGCATTATATTCGAGTAAATCTCGAAGAAATTTATTAAGCTTTAAGGATGTGCGTCAAAATGGGTTTCATATGGAAACCATGAATGAAAATGGGAGAGAATATTTGTGCATCATAACACATGAATGTGATAAGAAACAGATCCTTGAGAAAATGCCAGGACAAGCCTCCGGATTATATGAGACATATATTTATCCGGTTGAGGCTAATGTGATATCTAAGAAAAGATCGGATGACCGAGATGAATTTACACTTTGGCATGACCGATTGGGTCACCTAGGATCAACGATGATGCACAAAATTATAAAGGGTTCACTTGGACACCCACTAAAGAACATGAAAGTTCTGCCGCCAAGCCATATTAATTGTGCGGCTTGCTCACTTGGAAAGCTAATAATTCGACCTTCTAAAAGTAAGGTTACAAGTGAGACTCCTGCATTTTTGAAAAGGATACAAGGAGATATATGTGAACCAATTGCTCCACCATGTGGCCCATTTTGATACTTTGTGGTGCTAATTGACGCATCTACAAGATGGTCACATGTAAGTCTATTATTGACTAGAAATGCGGCATTTGCTAAACTCCTTGCTCAAATAATCCGATTGAGAGCTTAATTTCTGGATTATACAATAAAGAAAATCCGGCTTGATAATGCAGGAGAATTTACATCCCAAACATTCAATGACTTTTGCATGCCAATTGGGATTGATGTGAAACATCCAGTAGCTCATGTTCACACAAAAAAATGGTCTTGCTGAATCATTGATAAAGATATTACAATTAATTGCTAGACCATTATTGATGAAATCTAAATTACCACCATTTGCTTGGGGACATGCGATATTGCATGCTGCAGCCTTGGTCCGATTAAGACCAAGTGCAAATCATGAACAATCCCCATTGCAACTAGTGTTTGGTAAGGAGCCTAATATATCACATCTAAAAATATTTGGATGTGCAGTTTATGTTCCTATTGCTCCACCACAACATACAAATATGGGTCCACAAAGAAGATTGTGAATATATGTTGGTTTTGAATCCCCCTCGATCATTAGATATCTTGAACCAACAACGGGTGATTTGTTTACAGCAAGATTTGTTGATTGTCATTTTGATGAAAATACATTTCCAATCTTAGGGGGAGAAAAGAAGAAAGTGGACCCAAGTTTGAAAGAAATTACGTGGAATGCAACACTATTATCACACCTTGATCCAAGAACAAAAATGTGTGAACAAGAAGTTCAACGACTCATTCACTTACAAGATGTTGCAAATTAATTACCAGATGCATTTACAGACACTAAGAAGGTGGTAAAGTCACATGTTCCTGCAGCAAATGCCCCTGCAAGAATAGATGTACCCATTGGACAACCAAATGTGTCCATTGCAAATGAGTCTACAACACGTCGAAAATGTGGTAGACCACTTGGTTCAAAAGATTTGAAACCGAGAAAAACAAGGAACCAAAAGGGTACAACAGGAGAGGCTATAGTGAATGAATTAAATAAGGAACATGAGAAAGACAAAGAAAATGAGGATGAGAACTTCCTAAAAGAAGATAAAATCCTTGATGAAAGAATAGATAACTATGAAATTGCTATAAATTATGTCGATACAAGGATACAATGGAATAGAAAGGATATCATTGTTGATGATATATTTGCCTATTCTGTGGCTAATGATATCGCAATTGAAGATGACGACATTGAGCCAAAATCAGTTGATGAATGTCGTCGTAGAAAGGATTGGCCAAGATGGAAAGAGGCAATTCAGACAGAATTGAAATCACTTGAAAAACGTGAAGTTTTTGGGCTTGTAGTCCATACACCAAAGGGTGTAAAACCAGCCGGCTATAAATGGATTTTCGTAAGAAAACGAAATGAGAAAAACGAAATTGTGAGATATAAGGCGAGACTTGTAGCCCAAGGTTTTTCTCAAATTCTAGGAATCGATTATGATGACATATTCGCCAATAATTGATGCGACTACATTTAGATTCCTAATTCGCCTGACTGTCTTTGAAAAACTACATATACGTCTTATGGATGTCGTGACTGCATATTTATATGGGTCACTTGATACTGACATCTACATGGAAGTCCCACAAGGACTAAAATTACCTGAGGCCAACTCCTCAAAGCCACGAGAAATGTTTTCCATAAAATTGAGAAGATCCTTGTATGGATTAAAACAATCAGGACGAATGTGGTACAATCGCCTTAGTGAATATCTTCTCAAGGAGGGATATAAAAACAACATTATATGTCCATGCGTTTTCATCAAGCGATCCAAAAGTGGATTTGCCATAATCGTAGTGTATGTTGACGATTTAAATATCGTTGGAACTTCCAACGAGCTTGAAGAAACCGCAAAGTATTTGATGAAAGAATTCGAGATGAAAGATCTCGGAAAGACTAAGCTTTGTCTTGGCATGCAAATTGAGCACTTAAGAGATGGAATCTTTATGCATCAATCTAATTACACTGAGAAAATCTTGAAGAGATTTTACATGGACAAAGCACATCCTTTAAGCTCACCCATGGTTGTTCGATCCCTTAATGTGAAAAATGATGAGTTCCGTCCTCGAGAAGAGGATGGAGAAATCCTTGGCCCAGATTGCCATATTTAAGTGCAATTGGTGTTTTAATGTATTTGACTAATAATACAAGACCACATATTGCCTTTGTTGTAAATTTGTTGTCTAGGTACAATTGTGCACCTACAAGAAGACATTGGAATGACATCAGACGTATATTCCGTACCTTCGAGGTACGCATGACCTTGGTCTATTTTATCAATACAAAAAAGATGTCACTTTGGTTGGATATGTAGATGCAGGATATTTGTCTGACCCACACAAGGCCAAATTCCAAAACGGATACGTATTCACATATGAAGGAACAACAATTTCATGGAGGTCAACAAAACAAACAATTACCGCCATTTCCCTAAACCACGCAGAGTTGATCGCTTTGTATAAAGCTGGAAGAGAATGTGTGTCCCTATGGGCAATGATCGAGTTTATACAAAAGGAGTGTGGGATGAAACCTATCACTAAAGAACCAACCATCTTGTACGAAGATAATTCAGCATGCATTGCTCAGATGAAGAAAGGACATATCAAGGGAGATCATACAAAGCACATATTGCCAAAGTTCTTCTCCACTCGTGAGACGTCAGGATCGCGTTTGTGTGCCGTCAGACAGTGAGTTGAGACAGAGGATACTAGGTGAGGCTCATGCTACCCCATACTCATTACATCCTGGAGCGAGTAAGATGTACAAGGATGTGAGACGGTCCTCCTGGTGGGGTGGTTTGAAGCCCGATGTGACTCGGTATGTAGCTCAGTGTGCGACTTGCCAGCAGGTCAAGATTGAGCATCGTAGGTCCGGAGGAGAACTCCACCCACTTCCAGTACCACAGTGGAAGTGGGAGGATATATCTATGGACATTGTCACTGGATAGAGGCTCAGCAGAGGTTTTGATGCTATTTGGGTAGTGGTAGACCGCCTGACGAAGACCGCACGTTTCATTCCGATTAAGGAAACGTGATCGGTGAGTCGTCTAGCTGAGGAGTTCACCAGACACGTTGTGAGACTCCATGGAGTACCGAGGACTATCGTCTCTGACAGATATGGATGTTTTACCTCGAGATTTTGGCAGCAGGTACATACTACCTTGGGGACGAGTTTCCACTTTACTACCGCCTACCACCCACAGACAGACGGACAGTCTGAGAGGACCATTCAGACCTTAGAGGACATGCTCCGGGCGTGTGTACTAGATTGAGGACAGGTATGGCCAGATCACCTTCCACTAGTAGAGTTTTCATATAATAACAGTTGGCACGCATCTATTGGGATGGCCCCCTTATGAGGCTTTGTACGGGCGGAGATGTCGTACGTCCTTATGTTGGGATGAGCCCAGCAGAGCTGATGGAGTAGCTCCAGATCAGATACAGGATGACATCGCTCGAATTGCGCTAGTCCGAGAGCGGATGTTAGCAGCTCAGAGTCGTCAAAAGTCCTACACCGACAAAAGGCGTCGACCTTTGGAGTTTAGAGTGGGTGCTCAGGTGTGGCTGAGAGTGTCACCTACGAGAGGAGTCAGGCGTTTCGGCATTAAGGGGAAGCTGAGTCCCCGATATGTCGGACCTTTTGAGATCTTAGAGAGAATTGGAGAGGTGGCCTACAGATTAACTTTACCGCCGAGACTAGAGGGTGTTCATCCGGTCTTCCATGTATCTCAGTTGAGAGAGTACATCCCGGATCCGAGACACGTCATCAGCTATGAGGATCTGACAGTTGAGCCCGATCACACCTTTGTAGAGTATCCAGTAGCTGTTTTGGAGCGCAGTACTAGACGTCTGCGGTCCAAGGAGATACCTATGTTGCGGATCCAGTGGTCTAGGAGAGGAGCTGATGAGGCCACTTGGGAGACTGAGGAGAGTATTAGACGTAACTATCCCGAGTTCTTTGCGGGGTTAGAGGTTACTCCTGTATCGACGAGTTAGTACTCGGATGTTGTGTTGTTTGACCATTCATGTTTTTATATTGGATTGGGTGATGCTGCTTTATGTGATACTTGTCTGTTTTTGATGGTTTAGTAGTTGCATGGTAGAAAACGAAACTGGAAACGTGTGATTAAAGAAATGATTCTAAGTTTTGGGACGAAACTTATTTTAAGGGGGCACTGGTGTAATAACCGAAATTTTTTTAAAAAAATTCCGTTAAACCCGAACTTAACCGAATTCCGATATGTCAATCTTAAATAAATGATTAAAAAATAAAATAAAATAAAATAAAACGGGATTTAAATTCTATTATTTTATGTGACGAATTCACATAAAATAATAAAACTTTGTAACCAGAATTAATTCCGTATTGCTTCCCGCAAGTGATCTTTCGGTCCGGGCGTTTAACGAGTTTTTGTAACCTTGTTGCAAGAGAGATAGCGGGCCGGATCTGGCCCACCACTGGCCCATTTGCCCTCTTAATCCAGCTCATCCTTAATCGCTTAATTAAAATCTAATTAACCTAACCCTAAATTATACTCTAAGCTAAAACCGTAACCATCTCTTACCTTCAGACGCTACGCCGCTTGTCTGGGAGAAGAGCCGCTACGCTGCTTGCCTGGGAGAAGAGCCGCTACGCTGCACGCCGGAAACCGAGCCATTGCGCCGCCTCCCGTCGACCACCAGGTGAACCACCGGTCCCTATTCCGTCTCTCTCTTCTGCGTATCTCCTTGCTCTCACCTGTTGAACGACCTCCCACCAACGACGCCGTCACACAGCAGTAGCAACGCGCATCACCGAGCCACGCTGAGGTTGCAACCGGACCACCGTCTTCCCCGACGCCGAAGCTAGGGCAGCCGCAGGAGCCGCCTCGTCTCGCCGAACCGTTACACTGGTAAGTTTTTCCTCCCCTGTCGAACCTCCTGCCCTTCTGCACGCCGTGCTAACCCCCGCAAATACAGACCCCAACGGAGTCGAGTTAAACCGAGGTTGCAGACACGAACGGCGGGCGGAGAGGTCCTTCCGAGCACCAACCATCGTTGCACCTGTCTCCGTCGGAAGTTGCGAATAACCCAACCTCCTGGCACCCGATTGGTGTAGCACACCAGCACCGTTCCGCTTTGATCCAGGCCACACCGCTGCGGTAAGCACTGAATCTTCTCCTATTGCATCTGTTACGTACCGATAGTGTAGATCGAACCCAAACTATATTGCAGTAGAGGATTAAATTGAGAAATGAAGGGGTGGGGGATACCTGTACAATTTGTAGTCCATGATACTCGAACCGGAGACCTCTAAGCAGGATAAATAAGAACACCTGTTGTTAGAGAGAATCAAACCTAAGACCTTCTGCACACCTCTTGTTGGAGTTCCGACCTGCTGACTTCATGATATATTTTCTAGGGTTTAAATCAAGAATCCACCGTTGAATTTTTGATATGTCGTAGATGAATATTTATAGTTTAATGTATTAAAATTTGAGAGGAAGTTAACGGTCGGATTAAGTTTTATAGAGTCCCAAAGTAGAGCACTTGAGCTGTTTTTAAACAGGAAAATATTTGACTAAGTATAGATTTTGGCTTCTAGTTCAACCTTAAAAGTTAAATGGAAATTATGGTTGTTTTCTTGAGAGACTCTTACCCTATGATCGATAGGTATATTAGAGGAACTAGAGAGTGTTTCCGGAATCCTTAAACTCTTAATCTAAATCTTAGATCTTAACTCGAATCGAACTTAAAAATGATTGCTTTACGAAAATCTAGGATTTGTGTAACTTCTGTATTGTGGTACTAAATTCTTCCGTAGAACCGGAATATGAGTTTAAGCTCTAAAAGTAGAGTTGGAAATTAATTATGGAAAAATAAGTTCTAAAAGAAATTAGTAGATTTCAAGAATAAGCTTTGAGAATGTTGACACTAAGGGTAAAATGGCCTTTTACCGTAAGAGAGATTTTTCCGTAATTCCTTCATATGAGGTTGGACATCTAGATGAGATTCTGATCCACATGCCTTATTTAACAGGCGTTTGAGTTACCGCGAGTACGGACCGAATTGAGACTTGTTAGAGTGTGATTTTACTCAGGTAAGTCCTTGCGACTTACTTAGCCATTTTCTGGATATTAGTTGAGTGATAGTGGTTGTGTGTGCTATGTGCGTGATTTTAATAATAATAACTTGCTAGGACGACCGTTATTATTATGTTTAAGGCCCAAGTGTATGTATAACGGGCCGTGACATCACTGCCCAGCTCTGACAAGAGATTGGGAGGTTCTCTATACCAAGACCAGGCAGGTACAAGGTGAGATGCATCGGATCCATTCCTAATGGTTACACGGGGGCGGAGGCGAGGTTTGGGAATCCCTCGTGTCACAAAATAAGTATCATTAGCGTGAATGAGTAACTTAACTTAAGATAATAAATGGACTTGTTTGAAAGCATGATGTGTGTTTATATTTTTATGTGTGTGTTCTATTATTATTCTTCTAATATTTAGATAACTAGTTAATGGTTTCTGTTGTTGTGTTTTTAGTTTTACCGTAGGTTAGACCAGCAGCTGAGTGATCCGGAAGTAGTGGTCAGCCGGGTCTCCGTACTCCTTAGAATGGGGTTGGGTTGTGATTGTCGTTTTTCCTTTTGTTAAGACAGTTGTTTGTTTTTACCTTGTTTAAGTACTGTAGGCTGCTAGACTGTGTTGCATTCATTACCTTAAAAATACTTTTTATGAATTTCGGTTTTCCTTATTTGTGTCTTGTTGCAAGATCCTAGTAATATTGTTGTCAAACTGAGGTCAGGACCCATTGTGAGGTCCTAACCAGTAATGTCCCGAGTTTTGAGAATTCGGGGTGGTACATCCGCTCCAGTGACAATCTTGCTGACTTGTTCACAAAATCATTGTGCCCGAAGAAATTTGAAGAGCTTGTGCGCAAGATTGGAATGTGTAGACTCCGAGACATATGTTGAAATCAGGGGGAGCATTATACGCGCTGCACTCTTTTTTCCTTCGATCAGGTTTTTATCCCTTTGGGCTTTTCTTGACAAGGTTTTTAATGAGGCAGCTTCACCCAAACGTATAATGAGTATGGAGTCAGCAACAAACGTTCAAATTTGATAATGGAAGAAGGTGAATATTCAAGGGGGAGTGTTATGGATAAACATGTACAAGTCATTTGTACATATCACATGCATGTAAGTGTGTACATGATGTTTTATACACATATCACATGCATGTCTTCTAGTCAAAATATGAAGTAATTTGTACAAGGTGAATTATTCACCTTCTTACATCCTAGTATATTTTATTAGGAAATCTTCCATGATCTTGACCTATAAATAGAGGCATTCTCATTGTAAGAAGATGCACCAAGAGCAAGTAAGAAATCTACTCTTCTTGTTCACTCCTCTCTTCTAGCTCTAAGTGTTCTTGAACACAACCCACAAAATTCTAAGTAAATAAGAGCTCGAAAGCAATCAAATTATAACAATTTCCACTAACTTTTATTTCATTTTTCACCCATAAAATAATAATATTGCGTAGGACCGGCCCTACTGCTGGGCGGCATGGGCCACAGCCCAGGGCCCCATATAATTTGGGGCACTAAATTTTTTATTAAAAAATCTAATATATATATATAGAATAAAATTAGATTTGTGGGAATTTATCTTTAAACCTCTGTGTCATAAGGAAACCAAAATCTCACTGCACCACTCTGATTTAATGATATGATATCGAAACTAAATTTATTATTATCAACAAAAGCTAGAGTTGTGATTCCAATGTTCAACTTCATCATATTTTCAATGTTAACTAGTTTAATTCTTATATTTTGTATACGTTTTTTGAATAATAACTATTATAATTTCATGTTATCTAAATTATATAAAATATTCAATAAAAGTTGTAACTCTTATTTCTATAAATGTTAAATGATATTTATAAGTCATAAAAAAAGATATAATTCAGTTAAAAAAACATGACTATTTATAATAAATAACACAAATATGATTTTAAGTTCGAATTATAATTTAAAACAATAAAACAAATTTCTTTATTAATATAATTTTTTACTTATCAAGATACTCAATGTAATAAAAATTATAACTATTATTTCTATAGATGTTACATTAAGTATCTCATTTGTTGATAAGTTCATAATCAAATTTTCATTAATGAAAATATTGTTATAAATGTTATATTATAATTCGAACTTAAAATCATATTTGTGCTATTTTTTATAAATAGTTATATTTTTTTAAATTATATATTTACTTTATGACTTATAAATATCATTTAACATCTATAGAGTTAAAATTTTATTGAATATTGAATATAATTTAAATAAAATAAAATTATAACTATTATTATTATTCGAAAAACATATTCAAAATATAAAAGTTAAACTAGTTAAGATTGAAAGTATGATGAACCGGAATATTAGAACTCACAAACTAGCTTTGTTGATAATAAAATATTTAGTTTTGATATATTATCACTAAATGAAAGTGGCGTAGCAGTAATGTGGTTGCCTTATGACCTAGAGGTCTAAGGATCGATTTCCACATATCCCTTCTCTTTGTCAATTATTTTTTAATTGTAAATAACCTGTAGTTTTTCTACAAATTGTTTTTTTTATATATATATATATCCTTTGTTATAAGGTGTTATTTCATAATTGTGAATAACCCGCAGTTTTTCTACAGGTTTTTTTTTTATATATATCCTTTGTTAGAACGTGTTATTTCATGTTTTTATATCTAATAATTTGAGTATGACATTAATTTTAAATCGCTAGGGTATCCGAAAAAATCTCGCCATGGGCACAAAAAATTGAAGGACCGACCCTGATATTGCGTATCATACTTATTTTCCAACTCAAAAGAGAAAACGAGACACTCACCCTTTCCTCACCTTCTTCTTCAAACCAATCCAAATGAAGATCAACACAGGGTACCGAGCGGACCCTATATTCCTATGTACGGGTTATATTTAAGATATTTATTCAAGTGAATCTCTAAATTATATAAAAGTATTATTACATATATATAATTAAAAATTTTAAGAAAAACATATCAATATTTAAACAAATTAATTGTAAATCTAAGTTTATATTTAAAAATGTTCAAGAAAAGGAGGGATTTTTTCCATTTATTAACCAATTACTACAATGTATTTTTTTCCCTTTACTTTGATCTTAGAAATTATATTTAGATTGAGTTAAGTGCATAAATTCTTTATTTTACAAACTAAGCACATTAAATATATGTATATATAGATCACAAAATTTTAAAAACTTATAATGATTGTCTTATTGAAAAAAATTGAACAACCAAAATAATTCCCAAAGAAATAAACAAAATTAACTATAACAACGAAAAACCTATGAAATTCTAATTGAACTTAAAAATATACTTGGACTAAACAAACTTGCTTACATCGCAACCATTTGGTGGAGTATTTGGTACTTCATAAACAAAATCATCTTTGGTAATGAGCCCATTGGGACATGCAACAAGGTCACCGGCTTCATCAAAGACCAAATTCATAGGTGGAAAGTCAACACGCTCGATGAAGATGACTACGACTTTAAACAACTAAAGAATGTAAATCCTATAACAAGGAAAAAACATAATATCAAATGGGATAAACCAAAACCGGGCTTTCATAAACTATACTTTGACGGATCGAAATTAGACTCTGGAATTACCTCTACTGGCTACGTGATTCGTGACCAAAAAGAAAAAGTAGTAAGTCTTGATGCCAAAAAAAATAACTTAAACTCGGTTTTAAAGGCTGAAGCTTTTGCCCTGAAATCAGGCCTTCACGAGACAGTTAGACTACAAATCAAAAAAATTGATATTGAAGAGGACAACCTCTTTGTTATTAAGTCACTCCAAGGATGTTGGAGTTGTCTTTGTGATATCGAGATGATTATTTTCGACTGCAAACTGGACCTCCGGTTTTTTGACGAAGTCCACATTAGGCAATGTGTTGCAAACCGACTAACCCATTTGGGAATTTCGACACCCAACGCCAAATTTTCTGATGATCTTGAACTTTGTGTTCTCATCCGTAAGGATGGACTACCTCTAGAAGATAGTCCAACCTAACCGCTTTCCATTATAAAAAAAAAGTAAGTGGAACAAGTTCGAAATGGTGGTTTTATAGTTCACAATGTCTTGTTACAACTATTCTTCTTTCATCCAACTTTACTTTTGCTGTAATCTTGTATTGTGAAAATTTTCAAGTGAAAATTTTCAAGTGAAAATTTAAATTTTAGGTTGGATGTCAAGTTTTCAATTCAAAGACACGTATTGTGTAACACCCCAAATCCACGGGACTTGGGGTGCTACGGGTTGGGACCTCACAATGGGTCCCGACCCTTAGCTTGACAACAATTTCACCGGATCTTGCAACAAGGCACAAATAAAGGCCAAAACTTAAATACATTTTTATGCAATGAAAGAAAACCCGAAAGAAACAACAAAAGACTTCAGCCGATATACAACACCAAGGGCTAAATGCCACCACGCGATATACAATATACATGAATAATATACAAACTCGACTCTAACCAAAACCCACTCCTAAAATGTACGGAACCCCGGCTGCCCACTCTTCCGGATCTCTCGGCCGCATTCCTAACCTGCAAGGCAATCTACAACAATCGGTATAAAACCGTTAGCTCATATTCGAAGCATAAGAATCAAGGTGAAAGGCACAAACACAAGTAATCTCATCACAAGCATACAACATACATAAAAGCACACCAATCCGGTTTATTATCTTTGTTATTATTAGGTCGTATCCCGTTCTAATTCAACTTAGGTTGTGACACGAGAGTCACCAAAACTCGCCTCGGTCCCTACTTACCGGCATGGAATGGTACTGATGCTTCTGACCGTCTACCAACACGGGATAGCGGGATAGTCGCCGAGAACCTCCTAGCTCTCGCGGGAGCTAGGCAAGTTGTCACCGCCCGTTATCATACACTTGGGCCAAAATAATATAAAGGTCGGTAATCCTAATTCCGGTTTAGTTGTTATAAACAATAAACAATAAACACACACCACCAAACACACATCAATGCTAATACAAGGAATACGAGCTAAGTAAGTCCGGAGACTTACCTCGTCCCAAAGATAATCCCGCTATATCCCGCTCTCATCCCGCAGGAAGACACTCAATGCCTGTCAAAAGGCACACGATCAACATCTCTCTCACATGCTAGAAGTCCTAAGACTTCTAGTCCTAATGATCTCGCAAGATCATAAATTATAACCATGATAGGATAACAACCTCCTAATCCTCACGATCTCACAAAGTCATAAGCATCACAACACATGCTAGGATACTCTCGTCCTAGTCACCATAATCTCAACAAACATATAACCATAATCTCAATCCTCATAAGCTCACAAGATCAACCAAACACTCAACGCCTTACAATCCTCACAAGATAATAACACCTCAAGCTTTATAACGATCATAAATCCTCAAAACTCACCTAAGGTTCATGGTCACTACTTGACATTCACTCTAAGTTATGCTAGATTATCCAACCTAGCATGATATTAATACTAAACATAACTAAATCGAGGAAGGAGGTACTCACACGACGTCAAAAGACGGATGTCGAATCTTGGACTCGTTAGGCCTTTACCGGGGCGCTTCTGGACCTAAAACCAAAGCTACACAAATTTAGCTAATACTAAATTTGATTGTAATATATATAAGATTTATTATAATAAGGTAAACTCATTTTCAAAAGCAACCGCTAAAACCCGCAATTAAACCCTTCCGGGGAAATTTATACAATTTATAAACATGGGTCAAAACCAAAACAACTTTCCGGGCAACTAAGAAATTCTCGAAACTTGGCCATTTCCCGAAATAAACTTTGGGTCATAAATCCGAAATAAATCCAACAAAGGCATAATGTATATATAGTATATATAATCATAAGAATATCTTCATAATTAAAAAACCCGAGGTTAGAAACCGTTAACACATTTCCGGGGCAAATTATACCGTCTCAAAAATATGGGTAATAAATCGTAATTAATTCTTTAGGCCAAAATATGTAAATAAATTCTGCAGGGTATAAATATTCAGATTTCTAAAATTTGGCTAAAATCTATAATTATAAAGACAGGGCACATTTTGCAATTATACCAAAATAGAGGGGGGCCCGATTTAATTAACTGTAAAGGGTTTTCTTTTAACCCTACAGTTGCAATTGGCACGCAGGACAGCAGACAATGGCAGAGAAGGGAGGCTGCACCGGCGGCGGCCAAGGATCCGGCAAGGCTCCCGTAGCGGCGAGGCAAGGCGGCGGACCTGCGGGGCTGTTCGCGGCGGCTGCCGGCTCCGACGCTAGGGCAGGCGAGGGAAATAGCAAAGGGCATGTGCTGGTTGCGCAGGAGTCGGTTGAGGGCTGCACAGGAGGCGACTGAGGGCTGCGCAGGCAAGGGTAGAGGCTGGAGACGACGGCTCTGATGGCAGTTCTTCAATCGGCGACCAACACGAGCTCTCCGGCGGCGAGACGGGCTTCTTCACGGCATGACCGAAGGAAAGAGAGAGATGGAGATCTGTTGTTGCTGTTGCGCCTTTCCAGAGGACAAGCGTGAGGTTGAGTTGTAGCCAAGAGGGAAGGGCTGCTCCTGGGGTGGACGAAGGGGACCAAGGCTCCCGGCGAGGTGGTTCAAAGCAGGGGTTTCCGGCGACGACTCCGGCGGTTCTTGGTGGATCGAAGGCGGAACAGATGGAGAGAAGGCAGGAGGCGGGAGGCAAATGGAGATGCAACGTGTGGTCCATTCCTGAGTTGCGAGAGAGAGATGGTGGTTTGCAACATGAAACAAAGAAGGCAATGAGGTGTTCAAGCAGTGAGAAGGGCAGGATGGAAGTAATTAAGGGCCACGAGAAGTCGGGTAGCCAACATAGGTGTAGGCTAGGCTGGAGCTATAGGTTAGCCAATAGCGTGGGTGGCACTCATACGAGAATTCAAGATAGCGTCCAGGAGCAGGTCCGGGAAAGAAAGAAGAGAAGGAAAAAAAAGAAGTTGAAATATTTCCGATCCGTTCCAAAAATATTTCCGATCCGTTCCAAAAATAAAATACGGAATATAAATATATGGATCAAATATATACAAGCTCGAAAAATTAATTTATGACGTGAAAATACCCGTAAACAATTTAAGCTATTAAAATATCGATAAAAATTTAAAAATAAATCTCGAAAACAAGCCTAATAAAATGGGGTGTTACATATTGTTCAGTGAAGAGTATAAGTTCTCTTCAATCATCTCTATTGTTGGGTTTTGTAGTGAACCAAACATTTTTACTACATATCCAATATAATCTATCCTGCATTTTATTTTGGGTAGAATTGTTTCCTTAATTTGTTTCCTTTTGTCTAGGTTGATGAAGTTTTGTAACTGGTATTCAATCTTGGTGATATAATATTGTCTAAAGTCATTTAAAAAGTGAGTAACTTTGATATTTGTGTTATTTTGATGAAAAAATTGGGGAAATAGGACCCTTGAAATTGACATTTTGTAAACTGGGCCTTTATATATTAATAAGATAAAATAGGTCTGCAAACTAGAAAGTAGGATACTGGGCCTTCTACTGATTAGATGGTCAGTTTTATTCAAAAAGATAAATTAGAGTTTAATATTCCATTTGGAAGATTTCACCACCACGGTACTATTCTCCTTTTTTGTCTCCTCCTTCCTTGCCTCTGAACCACCAGCGATCTTCCTTGCCTCTGAACCACCATCGCCCTCTTCTTCTTCTTCTCTGTTACCGTCGCCCTCTTCTTCTCCCTCTCCTGAAACCGTCGGCCCCTTCTTCTTCCTCCCCTGAAACCGCCGTCGTGTTCTTCTTCCTACCCTGAAATTGTCGCTCTCTTCTTCCTCCTCTCTGAACAACATTCACCCTCTTCTTCCTCCCCTGAAACTGCCGCTGTCCTTCTCTAAACTCACAAGGTTGAAGAACGCTTGAAAACCTAACCAAAAAAAATACAAAGTTTGATGAATGGCGAGTCTCCCTTCTGCTCAGATTCCGGCGCCCTCTTTCAGTCTAGGGTTTACTCATGCCGTCATTGTAACAGTCAAAAATCGAAGATGACCTAATCGAGAATTTTAAGGAATTAAATCCGTTTTAATACGAGATACCTCTCGAGGTAACTTGCTCCTAGATGATATTACAACCCGGTGTTATTTGGAGCATTTGGAAGCTTCAATTAATAAAAATGCAGTTGAAAAAAATGATCAGGACATCAGACATGTCCTAGATATGAAAAAACATGAAAAGGCAAAACGGCCAAAAGAGTCGCTATTTCGTTTCTTAGCGGTTAAGAAAGACGGCTTAGGAATACGCGTTTTTCAAGACAATTGCGGAATAATTATCCATACAATATTCCAGATTTATGATTCCAATTTCGAGAAGTTTGGAGAAGGGAGCTTAAACCGCTTCCGGATCGGTAAAAGGATAATTATCGACTCCGCTAAAGGATAATTATCGTCTTCGCTATAAATAGCTGAAATATCGTTTATTAATTCATTTTCTTTCACGTTTCCTCGTAAAAGCTCTGATTTCTCTCAACCTTCAAACTCAGATCTACTCTTCGTTTCTAATCCGATTTCAAATCCGTTTGAGTTTTTGGATTCCTCTCTTCATTCTCTTCATTTTGGTACCGAGTTTCTGCATTTCCGAGCAAGGGAAGGTCTGGTCGAGCATATATGGTACTAGGGAGGTTCCGTCGCTCAGATTCCGGTGAATTTGATGGTGTCCGACGTAGCCTGCGTCGTTGTGATTCCGAATCTTCTTTCGGATCGTCAATCGGGTTAGTAACGAATAAGTTATGAATTTATTCGTTTTTCGTATTGCGATTTTGCCTAAATTGACCTTAGGCTTGCCAAAATGGATAATTGGAAATTCCATTATGCTCGTTACTTTATTCTGGTGATTATGGGCTGTTTGTTTGATGAGATTTGATGACAGGTGGGTTCAGAAATTGCCTGCGGGCAAAACGTTGTTCTGGCGAAATTTAATTAATTAATTAAAGGTTAATTAATTAAATTGGGATTCTAGAAAATGCTATAAGCTAATTAAATTCAAAGGAATGAATTTAACTGGTGTTTGAAGCGAGAAGTTTAATACGAGGAATATGATATTCTCAGCAGGTGTTGTTGAAGGTTTCGGTTTAACTATAGTTTAGTTGCTTTGGGAGTGTATCCAAGCACGATAAAGGAGGATAGTCCGAGTGGGAAACGGACTTAATAGTTGGTTTGCGAGGTTTTATTGTTCTTACCTGCGAGGTAAGTGTATATGAATTACACTTGCTTAATATATGTTATGTATTTAATATGCTATGATTTTATGCATGCTTGAGTGTATATATATGTTTGTTATGATTGTATGCATGCTTATATGTATATGAGTGAGACGATGATGATGACTTGATATTCCTTGTGAAAGCATGCATGAGGTACATGAGATGATAGTGGAAAGAATATGATGAAAGAATATGATGAAAGCATGAAATTGAGTTATGATATGAAAGTGATAATATAGGATGGTAATTGATTAATTAGCCCAACTGGGTCCCGCACGGGTTTCCGGGGGACGAGGTTGCTACCTGATCTACAGGGGGCCTCGAGATAAGAAAAACAGCCAGGGGTCGCTACCTGATCTACAGGGGGCCTCAAGATAAGAAAAATAGTCCAAGATCGCGACCTGATCTACAGGGGGTCTTAGGACAAGATGGCCGAGGTCGCTACCTGATCTACAGGGGGCCTATGACGCTATCGGGTTGGCCAACCGAAAGAAAAAAAAAAAGAAAGAAAGAAAAGAAATACGAAAGCAATGAGAAAATATATCGTACGATCAGTTGGAGCTAGTTAGTTAATTATCACCTATGCAGCGATGCGATCGAGTCTAGCATGTTATATGTTATGTTATGATTATTTATATGTGATGCGATGATATGAGATGTTTATATGAGATGATGTGTGATACCATGCTTGAATGTTTATGTGAAATGTGATGTGAATGGTTGTGGAATTATATGTGAATGTGGATATGTATGCATTGATCGACTTTGGAATGTGAGGAAGGGTATATAGTGTCCTTTGGGGACGGGATATTAGATACTTATATATATTGGGAGAGTGCGATTTGTATACCCTTACTGAGCGTGTGGCTCATTGTTGTTATATCCACATATTTTTTTTCAGCTACTCAGACTCGGCCTAACCAAGGCAAGGACGTTGGACCCAACACCTGGATTTGAGATCATATCAGGTGGGCTGTTATGGGATGCTACCGCCTAGGATGTTTTGCATGGTTTTAAAACAGTTGTGTTTTGGTTAAACGGAGTTTATGACGTATATGTTAGTATGTATATATGCTGTGAATATGGTTGTAAGATAAAGTGTTAAAAATTTACGTTTTCCGCTTTTCCGCTTATTGTTTTAAACAGGGTTAATTAATTGGTAATCAACTAGAAATGAAATAGGGGTGTCACATTTGGTTCAAATATGGCCTAATCGGGAATTTTAGGAAGTTAAACGGGTTTAACGGAATCAAAACCGTCTTAACAAGAGATCGATACCTAGATGATATTACAACCCGGTGTTATTTGGAGCATTTGGAAGCTTCAATTAATAAAAATGCAGTTGAGAAAAATGATCAGGACATCGGACACGTCCTAGATATGAAAAAAACATAGAAAGGCAAAACGGCCAAAAGAGTCGCTATTTCGTTTCTTAGCGGTTAAGAAAGACGGCTTAGGAATACGCGTTTTTCAAGACAATTGCGGAATAATTATCCATACAATATTCCAGATTTATGATTCCAATTTCGAGAAGTTTGGAGAAGGGAGCTTAAACCGCTTCCGGATCGGTAAAAGGATAATTATCGACTCCGCTAAAGGATAATTATCGTCTTCGCTATAAATAGCTGAAATATCGTTTATTAATTCATTTTCTTTCACGTTTCCTCGTAAAAGCTCTGATTTCTCTCAACCTTCAAACTCAGATCTACTCTTCGTTTCTAATCCGATTTCAAATCCGTTTGAGTTTTTGGATTCCTCTCTTCATTCTCTTCATTTTGGTACCGAGTTTCTGCATTTCCGAGCAAGGGAAGGTCTGGTCGAGCATATATGGTACTAGGGAGGTTCCGTCGCTCAGATTCCGGTGAATTTGATGGTGTCCGACGTAGCCTGCGTCGTTGTGATTCCGAATCTTCTTTCGGATCGTCAATCGGGTTAGTAACGAATAAGTTATGAATTTATTCGTTTTTCGTATTGCGATTTTGCCTAAATTGACCTTAGGCTTGCCAAAATGGATAATTGGAAATTCCATTATGCTCGTTACTTTATTCTGGTGATTATGGGCTGTTTGTTTGATGAGATTTGATGACAGGTGGGTTCAGAAATTGCCTGCGGGCAAAACGTTGTTCTGGCGAAATTTAATTAATTAATTAAAGGTTAATTAATTAAATTGGGATTCTAGAAAATGCTACAAGCTAATTAAATTCAAAGGAATGAATTTAACTGGTGTTTGAAGCGAGAAGTTTAATACGAGGAATATGATATTCTCAACAGGTGTTGTTGAAGGTTTTGGTTAACTATAGCTTAGTTCTTTGTGAGCGTATCCAAGCACGATAAAGGAGGATAGTCCGAGTGGGAAACGGACTCAATAATTGGTTTGCGAGGTGTTATTGTTCTTACCTGCGAGGTAAGTGTATATGAATTACACTTGCTTAATATATGTTATGTATTTAATATGCTATGATTTTATGCATGCTTGAGTGTATATATATGTTTGTTATGATTGTATGCATGCTTATATGTATATGAGTGAGACGATGATGATGACTTGATATTCCTTGTGAAAGCATGCATGAGGTACATGAGATGATAGTGGAAAGAATATGATGAAAGAATATGATGAAAGCATGAAATTGAGTTATGATATGAAAGTGATAATATAGGATGGTAATTGATTAATTAGCCCAACTGGGTCCCGCACGGGTTTCCGGGGGACGAGGTCGCTACCTGATCTACAGGGGGCCTCAGAGGTCGCTACCTGATCTACAGGGGGCCTCGAGATAAGAAAAACAGCCAGGGGTCGCTACCTGATCTACAGGGGGCCTCAAGATAAGAAAAATAGTCCAAGATCGCGACCTGATCTACAGGGGGTCTTAGGACAAGATGGCCGAGGTCGCTACCTGATCTACAGGGGGCCTATGACGCTATCGGGTTGGCCAACCGAAAGAAAAAAAAAAAGAAAGAAAGAAAAGAAATACGAAAGCAATGAGAAAATATATCGTACGATCAGTTGGAGCTAGTTAGTTAATTATCACCTATGCAGCGATGCGATCGAGTCTAGCATGTTATATGTTATGTTATGATTATTTATATGTGATGCGATGATATGAGATGTTTATATGAGATGATATGTTTATATGTGATGTGTGATACCATGCTTGAATGTTTATGTGAAATGTGATGTGAATGGTTGTGGAATTATATGTGAATGTGGATATGTATGCATTGATCGACTTTGGAATGTGAGGAAGGGTATATAGTGTCCTTTGGGGACGGGATATTAGATACTTATATATATTGGGAGAGTGCGATTTGTATACCCTTACTGAGCGTGTGGCTCATTGTTGTTATATCCACATATTTTTTTTCAGCTACTCAGACTCGGCCTAACCAAGGCAAGGACGTTGGACCCAACACCTGGATTTGAGATCATATCAGGTGGGCTGTTATGGGATGCTACCGCCTAGGATGTTTTGCATGGTTTTAAAACAGTTGTGTTTTGGTTAAACGGAGTTTATGACGTATATGTTAGTATGTATATATGCTGTGAATATGGTTGTAAGATAAAGTGTTAAAAATTTACGTTTTCCGCTTTTCCGCTTATTGTTTTAAACAGGGTTAATTAATTGGTAATCAACTAGAAATGAAATAGGGGTGTCACATTTGGTTGGTATCAGAGCAGGGATATGATTCCTTGGCTTGGGTTGTGGGAAGTTTTTTGAAAAGCTTTTGAAAGTTTCTTTTTCTTTTACACGGCGGAGCACAGCCATGAACCAAATGTGACGCCACCTATTTCATTTCTAGTTGATTACCAATTAATTAACCCTGTTTAAAACAATAAGCGGAAAAGCGGAAAACGTAAATTTTTAAAACTTTATCTTACAACAATATTCACAACATATATACATACTAACATACGTCATAAACTCCGTTTAACCAAAACACAACTGTTTCAAAACCATGCAAAACACCCTAGGCGGTAGCATCCCATAACAGCCCACCTGATATGATCTCAAATCCAGGTGTTGGGTCAAATGTCCTTGCCTTGATCAGGCTGAGTCTGAGTAGTTGAAAAATATGTGGATATAACAACAATGAGCCACACGCTCAGTAAGGATATACAAATCGCACTCTCCCAATATATATAAGTATCTAATATCCCGTCCCCAAAGGACACTCTATACCCTTCCTCACATTTCAAAGCACACATACATATCCACAAACACAAATAATTCCACAACCATTCATATCACATTTCACATAAACATTCAAGCATGTTATCACACATCACATATAAACATATCATCTCATATAAACATCTCATATCATCTCATCACATATAAATAACCATAACATAACATATAACATGCTAGACTCGATCGCATCGATGCATAGGTGATAATTAACTAACTAGCCCCAACTGATCGTACGATATATTTTCTCATTGCTTTCGTATTTCTTTTCTTTCTTTTTTTTTTCTTTCGGTTGGCCAACCCGATAGCGTCATAGGCCCCCTGTAGATCAGGTAGCGACCTCGGCCATCTTGTCCTAAGACCCCCTGTAGATCAGGTTGCGATCTTGAACTATTTTTCTTATCTTGAGGCCCCCTGTAGATCAGGTAGCGACCCCTGGCTGTTTTTCTTATCTCGAGGCCCCCTGTAGATCAGGTAGCGACCTCTGAGGCCCCCTGTAGATCAGGTAGCGACCTCGTCCCCCGGAAACCCGTGCGGGACCCAGTTGGGCTAATTAATCAATTACCATCCTATATTATCACTTCCATATCATAACTCAAATTCATGCTTTCATCATATTCTTTCATCACATTATTTCCACTATCATCTCATGTACCTCATGCATGCTTTCATAAAGAATATCAATTCATGATCATCGTCGTCTCACTCATATACATATAAGCATGCATACAACCATAACAAACATATATATACACACAAGCATGCATAAAATCATGGCATATTAAATACATAACATATATTAAGCAAGTGTAATTCATATACACTTACCTCGCAGGTAAGAACAATAAAACCTCGCAAACCAACTATTGAGTCCGTTTCCCACTCGGACTATCCTCCTTTATCGTGCTTGGATACGCTCCCAAAGAAACTAAACTATAGTTAAACCAAAACCTTCAACAACACCTGCTGAGAATATCATATTCCTTGTATTAAATTTCTCGCTTCAAACACCAGTTAAATTCATTCCTTTGAATTTAATTAGCTTATAGCATTTTCTAGAATCCTAATTTAATTAATTAACCTTTAATTAATTAATTAAATTTCGCCAGAACAACGTTTTGCCCGCATGCAATTTCTGAACCCACCTGTCATCAAATCTCATCAAACAAACAGCCCATAATCACCAGAATAATGTAACGAGCATAATGGAATTTCCAATTATCCATTTTGGCAAGCCTAAGGTCAATTTAGGCAAAATCGCAATACGAAAAACGAATAAATTCATAACTTATTCGTTACTAACCCGATTGACGATCCGAAAGAAGATTCGGAATCACAACGACGCAGGCTACGCTCGGATACCATCAAATTCACCGGAATCTGAGCGACGGAACCTCCCTAGTATCATATATGCTCGACCAGACCTTCCCTTGCTCGGAAATGCAGAAACTCGGTACCAAAATGAAGAGAATGAAGAGAGGAATCCAAAAACTCAAACGGATTTGAAATCGGATTAGAAACGAAGAGTAGATCTGAGTTTGAAGGTTGAGAGAAATCAGAGCTTTTACGAGGAAACGTGAAAGAAAATGAATTAATAAACGATATTTCAGCTATTTATAGCGAAGACGATAATTATCCTTTAGCGGAGTCGATAATTATCCTTTTACCGATCCGAAAGCGGTTTAAGCCCCCTTCTCCAAACTTCTCGAAATTGGAATAATAAATCTGGAATATTTTACGGATAATTATTCCGCAATTGTTTCGAAAAACGTGTATTCCTAAGCCGTTTTTTTTAGGCGCTAAGAAACGAAATAGCGACTCTTTTGGCCGTTTTGCCTTTCCATGTTTTTTCATATCTAGGACATGTCCGATGTCCTGATCATTTCTCTCAACTGCATTTTTATTAATTGAAGCTCCCAAATGCTCCAAATAACACCGGGTTTATATCATCTAGGTATCGATCTCTTGTTAAGACGGTTTTGATTCCGTTAAACCCGTTTAACTTCCTAAAATTCCCGATTAGGCCATATTTGAACCAAATGTGACACCCCTATTTCATTTCTAGTTGATTACCAATTAATTAACCTTGTTTAAAACAATAAGCGGAAAAGCGGAAAACGTAAATTTTTAACACTTTATCTTACAACCATATTCACAGCATATATACATACTAACATACGTCATAAACTCCGTTTAACCAAAACACAACTGTTTTAAAACCATGCAAAACATCCTAGGCGGTAGCATCCCATAACAGCCCACCTGATATGATCTCAAATCCAGGTGTTGGGTCCAACGTCCTTGCCTTGGTTAGGCCGAGTCTGAGTAGCTGAAAAAAATATGTGGATATAACAACAATGAGCCACACGCTCAGTAAGGGTATACAAATCGCACTCTCCCAATATATATAAGTATCTAATATCCCGTCCCCAAAGGACACTCTATACCCTTCCTCACATTCCAAAGTCGATCAATGCATACATATCCACATTCACATATAATTCCACAACCATTCACATCACATTTCACATAAACATTCAAGCATGTTATCACACATCACATATAAACATATCATCTCATATAAACATCTCATATCATCTCATCACATATAAATAACCATAACATAACATATAACATGCTAGACTCGATCGCATCGATGCATAGGTGATAATTAACTAACTAGCCCCAACTGATCGTACGATATATTTTCTCATTGCTTTCGTATTTCTTTTCTTTCTTTTTTTTTTCTTTCGGTTGGCCAACCCGATAGCGTCATAGGCCCCCTGTAGATCAGGTAGCGACCTCGGCCATCTTGTCCTAAGACCCCCTGTAGATCAGGTTGCGATCTTGAACTATTTTTCTTATCTTGAGGCCCCCTGTAGATCAGGTAGCGACCCCTGGCTGTTTTTCTTATCTCGAGGCCCCCTGTAGATCAGGTAGCGACCTCTGAGGCCCCCTGTAGATCAGGTAGCGACCTCGTCCCCCGGAAACCCGTGCGGGACCCAGTTGGGCTAATTAATCAATTACCATCCTATATTATCACTTCCATATCATAACTCAAATTCATGCTTTCATCATATTCTTTCATCACATTATTTCCACTATCATCTCATGTACCTCATGCATGCTTTCATAAAGAATATCAATTCATGATCATCGTCGTCTCACTCATATACATATAAGCATGCATACAACCATAACAAACAGATATATACACACAAGCATGCATAAAATCATGGCATATTAAATACATAACATATATTAAGCAAGTGTAATTCATATACACTTACCTCGCAGGTAAGAACAATAAAACCTTGCAAACCAACTATTAAGTCCGTTTCCCACTCGGACTATCCTTCTTTATCGTGCTTGGATACGCTCCCAAAGAAACTAAACTATAGTTAAACCGAAACCTTCAACAACACCTGCTGAGAATATCATATTCCCCGTATTAAACTTCTCCCTTCAAACACCAGTTAAATTCATTCCTTTGAATTTAATTAGCTTATAGCATTTTCTAGAATCCCAATTTAATTAATTAACCTTTAATTAATTAATTAAATTTCGCCAGAACAACGTTTTGCCCGCATGCAATTTCTGAACCCACCTGTCATCAAATCTCATCAAACAAACAGCCCATAATCACCAAAATAAAGTAACGAGCATAATGGAATTTCCAATTATCCATTTTGGCAAGCCTAAGGTCAATTTAGGCAAAATCGCAATACGAAAAACGAATAAATTCATAACTTATTCGTTACTAACCCGATTGACGATCCGAAAGAAGATTCGGAATCACAACGACGCAGGCTACGCTCGGATACCATCAAATTCACCGGAATCTGAGCGACGGAACCTCCCTAGTATCATATATGCTCGACCAGACCTTCCCTTGCTCGGAAATGCAGAAACTCGGTACCAAAATGAAGAGAATGAAGAGAGGAATCCAAAAACTCAAACGGATTTGAAATCGGATTAGAAACGAAGAGTAGATCTGAGTTTGAAGGTTGAGAGAAATCAGAGCTTTTACGAGGAAACGTGAAAGAAAATGAATAAACGATATTTCAGCTATTTATAGCGAAGACGATAATTATCCTTTAGCGGAGTCGATAAATATCCTTTTACCGATCCGAAAGCGGTTTAAGCCCCCTTCTCCAAACTTCTCGAAATTGGAATAATAAATCTGGAATATTTTACGGATAATTATTCCGCAATTGTTTCGAAAAACGTGTATTCCTAAGCCGTTTTTTTTAGGCGCTAAGAAACGAAATAGCGACTCTTTTGGCCGTTTTGCCTTTCCATGTTTTTTCATATCTAGGACATGTCCGATGTCCTGATCATTTCTCTCAACTGCATTTTTATTAATTGAAGCTCCCAAATGCTCCAAATAACACCGGGTTTATATCATCTAGGTATTGATCTCTTGTTAAGACGGTTTTAATTTCGTTAAACCCGTTTAACTTCCTAAAATTCCCGATTAGGCCATATTTGATTTTTGACTGTTACAAATATCTCCCACTTTAAGAAATTTCGTCCCGAAATTTAAGAAAGGACGTAGAACCAAACCCGTAGATATATCAAAAGGATGCACAACCGGATCACAATTTCTCGAGGTTTTTACTCAAAAAGATGAGGGTATCTAGCTCTCATATCTCGCTCGGTTTCCCATGTAGCCTCTCGAGCTGAATGATGTCCCCATCTGACCTTCACCATCGGAATCTCCTTATTTCTCACCAAAAGGTGGAGTATATCTCTCGGCAAACTCCCTAAGGAAGTCTTCCCAAGTCAGGAGTGGGG
This sequence comes from Fagopyrum esculentum, assembly GCA_033239045.1. Lineage (NCBI taxonomy): Eukaryota > Viridiplantae > Streptophyta > Magnoliopsida > Caryophyllales > Polygonaceae > Fagopyrum > Fagopyrum esculentum. Next base: position 60,895 of record BSUD01000279.1, read on the forward strand.
GTATATCCCGACCGTGTGGAACTGTGTCCCACCAATCTCTTGCTGCTCCCACAAGCAATGACACAGCGTACTGAACCCTCCTCTCAGTAGGGCATATAATCCTATCAAGAATAGGCTCTGTATCCCTCAACCACTCCTCTGCAACTAAGGGATCCGTAGTACCCTCGAAGGGTTTCGCCCCCTGCCGGCGAATCTTCTCAAAGTTCTTGTCCATCTCAACAGGAATAATACCATGTTGAGGTGCTGGCTGTGGTTGCGGTTGTGGTGGTATGACCTCTCTCAAATAAGCCACAAGCTTTGGTATGCCTGCTATACCTGGGGGTGGTGGTACTACATTAACTGACACCTCTTTCTGGTGGTCCTGATCACCCCCTACAGACTCTGTGGACCCTTCATGACTGTGCTCTGCCATCTAAAAGAAAATCAAAGCAAAATTTTCAGAAAACTTTTCAGAAAACCTCCCACACCCAAGCCAAGGAATCATATCTCTGCTCTGATACCAACCAAATGTGACACCCCTATTTCATTTCTAGTTGATTACCAGTTAATTAACCCTATTTAAAACAATAAGCAGAAAAGCGGAAAATGTAAATTTTTAAAACTTTATCTTACAACCATTTTCACAACATATACACATACTAACATACGTCATAAAACTCCGTTTAACCAAAACACAACTGTTTTAAAACCATGCAAAACATCCTAGGCGGTAGCATCCCATAACAGCCCACCTGATATGATCTCAAATCTAGGTGTTGGGTCCAATGTCCTTGCCTTGATCAGGCCGAGTCTGAGTAGCTGAAAAAAATATGTGGATATAACAACAATGAGCCACACGCTCAGTAAGGGTATACAAATCGCACTCTCCCAATATATATAAGTATCTAATATCCCGTCCCCAAAGGACACTCTATACCCTTCCTCACATTCCAAAGTCGATCAATGCATACATATCCACATTCACATATAATTCCACAACCATTCACATCACATTTCACATAAACATTCAAGCATGGTATCACACATCACATATAAACATATCATCTCATATAAACATCTCATATCATCGCATCACATATAAATAATCATAACATAAAATATAACATGCTAGACTCGATCGCATCGATGCATAGGTGATAATTAACTAACTAGCTCCAACTGATCGTACGATATATTTTCTCATTGCTTTCGTATTTCTTTTCTTTCTTTCTTTTTTTTTCTTTCGGTTGGCCAACCCGATAGCGTCATAGGCCCCCTGTAGATCAGGTAGCGACCTCGGCCATCTTGTCCTAAGACCCCCTGTAGATCAGGTCGCGATCTTGGACTATTTTTCTTATCTTGAGGCCCCTTGTAGATCAGGTAGCGACCCCTGGCTGTTTTTCTTATCTCGAGGCCCCCTGTAGATCAGGTAACGACCTCTGAGGCCCCCTGTAGATCAGGTAGCGACCTCGTCCCCCGGAAACCCGTGCGGGACCCAGTTGGGCTAATTAATCAATTATCATCCTATATTATCACTTTCATATCATAACTCAATTTCATGCTTTCATCATATTCTTTCATCATATTCTTTCCACTATCATCTCATGTACCTCATGCATGCTTTCACAAGGAATATCAAGTCATCATCATCGTCTCACTCATATACATATAAGCATGCATACAATCATAACAAACATATATATACACTCAAGCATGCATAAAATCATAGCATATTAAATACATAACATATATTAAGCAAGTGTAATTCATATACACTTACCTCGCAGGTAAGAACAATAAAACCTCGCAAACCAACTATTAAGTCCGTTTCCCACTCGGACTATCCTCCTTTATCGTGCTTGGATACGCTCCCAAAGAAACTAAACTATAGTTAAACCGAAACCTTCAACAACACCTGCTGAGAATATCATATTCCTCGTATTAAACTTCTCCCTTCAAACACCAGTTAAATTCATTCCTTTGAATTTAATTAGCTTATAGCATTTTCTAGAATCCCAATTTAATTAATTAACCTTTAATTAATTAATTAAATTTCGCCAGAACAACGTTTTGCCCGCAGGCAATTTCTGAACCCACCTGTCATCAAATCTCATCAAACAAACAGCCCATAATCACCAGAATAAAGTAACGAGCATATGGAATTTCCAATTATCCATTTTGGCAAGCCTAAGGTCAATTTAGGCAAAATCGCAATACGAAAAACGAATAAATTCATAACTTATTCGTTACTAACCCGATTGACGATCCGAAAGAAGATTCGGAATCACAACGACGCAGGCTACGCTCGGATACCATCAAATTCACCGGAATCTGAGCGACGGAACCTCCCTAGTATCATATATGCTCGACCAGACCTTCCCTTGCTCGGAAATGCAGAAACTCGGTACCAAAATGAAGAGAATGAAGAGAGGAATCCAAAAACTCAAACGGATTTGAAATCGGATTAGAAACGAAGAGTAGATCTGAGTTTGAAGGTTGAGAGAAATCAGAGCTTTTACGAGGAAACGTGAAAGAAAATGAATTAATAAACGATATTTCAGCTATTTATAGCGAAGACGATAATTATCCTTTAGCGGAGTCGATAATTATCCTTTTACCGATCCGAAAGCGGTTTAAGCCCCCTTCTCCAAACTTCTCGAAATTGGAATAATAAATCTGGAATATTGTACGGATAATTATTCCGCAATTGTTTCGAAAAACGTGTATTCCTAAGCCGTCTTTCTTAGGCGCTAAGAAACGAAATAGCGACTCTTTTGGCCGTTTTGCCTTTCTATGTTTTTTTCATATCTAGGACGTGTCCGATGTCCTGATCATTTTTCTCAACTGCATTTTTATTAATTGAAGCTCCCAAATGCTCCAAATAACACCGGGTTTATATCATCTAGGTATCGATCTCTTGTTAAGACGGTTTTGATTCCGTTAAACCCGTTTAACTTCCTAAAATTCCCGATTAGGCCATATTTGAACCAAATGTGACACCCCTATTTCATTTCTAGTTGATTACCAATTAATTAACCTTGTTTAAAACAATAAGCGGAAAAGCGGAAAACGTAAATTTTTAACACTTTATCTTACAACCATATTCACAGCATATATACATACTAACATACGTCATAAACTCCGTTTAACCAAAACACAACTGTTTTAAAACCATGCAAAACATCCTAGGCGGTAGCATCCCATAACAGCCCACCTGATATGATCTCAAATCCAGGTGTTGGGTCCAACGTCCTTGCCTTGGTTAGGCCGAGTCTGAGTAGCTGAAAAAAATATGTGGATATAACAACAATGAGCCACACGCTCAGTAAGGGTATACAAATCGCACTCTCCCAATATATATAAGTATCTAATATCCCGTCCCCAAAGGACACTCTATACCCTTCCTCACATTCCAAAGTCGATCAATGCATACATATCCACATTCACATATAATTCCACAACCATTCACATCACGTTTCACATAAACATTCAAGCATGTTATATGTTATGTTATGATTATTTATATGTGATGAGATGATATGAGATGTTTATATGAGATGATATGTTTATATGTGATGAAGGGTCGATTGAGTCTATACATGCTCAGGGTATAAATGATCAAGAGCACCCTAAGGTGCCAGTTTAGCCCGTATCACAACCACCATCGGATATGGCTGGTATACCTGATTTAGTGAAATATTTGAGAGAAGTTATACCACCATAGACATAACAGTGTCTCAAGCGGTTATTATTCTAGTAAAGATGGACAAGAATTTTGAGAAGATTTTCTGCCAATGAGCAAAGTCGTTCGAGGGGACTACTGATCCATTAGTAATGGATGAGTGATTGAAGAACACTGCGTCCATTCTAGATGGAGTTATCTACGCTAATGAGAGACGTGTACAATGTGCTATATCCTTGCTTGAGGGAGCAACTGGAGACGGGATCTGCCTTTTCTATTGATTCCTAAAGATTGGATATGGTGGAACACGGTCCCTAATGACCATAGTATACCACCTGTGCTGACATGGGATGATTTCTTGATAGAGTTTGATGTGATGTTAGTAATGGATTGATCATCCGCTCATATAGCTTTGATTAATTGTTATACAAAGGAAGTCACCATGGAGGTAGATGGGGTAAGAGAGGTGATTCTGACATGTGAGAGGATTATGATTCCTACTTGCCTCATATCTACAGTAACAACTTTTAGATTACTTCGGGAAGGGTGTCAGGCTTATCTGGCTAGTGTGTCAGATTCTGCTATTGTTAGTCCCGGAGTATCTAAGGTGGATGTTGTCAGATAATTTCCTGACGTTTTCCTTGATGATTTACCTAGTTACCACTGAGTAGAGAGGTAGACTTCGAGATTGAAGCATTACGAGGTGCAACACCTATATCAATTGCTCCTTACAGGATGGCTCCGCTAGAGCTGAAGGATTTAAGAAACAACTAGAGGAGTTACTCGAGAAGGGTTTTATACGCCCGAGTATTTCTCCTTGGGGTGCACCAGTGCTTTTTGTGAAGAAGAAGGACGGTAGTTTACGATTGTGCATAGACTACCGTTAGCTGAACAAAATTACAATCAAGAACAAGTATCCCTTACCGAGGATAGAGGACTTGCTTGATCAATTAAGGGTTGCTACAGTGTTTTCAAAGTTTGACATTCGATTAGGATACTGGCAGTTGAGGATAGCAGAGAACTCAATACCGAAGACAGCTTTTTGTACTCGGTATGGACACTATAAGTTTACAGTTATGCCTTTTGGGTTGACAAATGCACCTGCAGCATTCATGGCGTTGATGAACTCGATCTTCCAACCTTATCTAGATCAGTTCGTCGTGGTCTTCATTGATGATATCTTGATATATTCCCGAGATGCAAATACTCATAGAGAACATCTGAGACGTATCTTAGGGATTCTGAGGGAGAGATAATTGTACGCGAAGTTCCGCAAGTGCGAGTTTTGGACGGATCAGATTGCCTTACTAGGGCATATGATATCACGAGATGGTATACAACCTGATCCATCTAAGATCAAGGCTATTACAGAATGGGAAATTCCGAAGAGCATTACGGAGATTCGCAACTTCTTAGGACTTGCGGGTTATTACAGGATGTTTGTAAAGAACTTCTCGATTATCGCGCGCCCATTGACTAACTTGCTAAAGAAGAATCAACAGTTTGTATGGGACAATAGTTGTCAAGAGAGCTTTGAAGAAATTAAGAAAAGATTGACTATGTTCCCTATCCTGGTTGTACCCTCAGATAAGGGTAACTTTGTGGTATACACCGACGCATCTGGGAGTGGCTTAGGAGGAGTTCTAATGCAGGAAGGGAAGGTAATAGCATATACATCTAGATAGTTGAGACCTCATGAGGAGAACTATCCTACACACGACCTAGAGCTTGCTGCTATAGTTCATGCTCTTAAGACCTGGAGGCACTATCTTTATGGTGATACATTTCCGGTGTTTACCGACCATAAAAGCCTGAAGTATATTCCCACTCAGAGGGATCTGAATCTGAGGCAAAGAAGATGGATGGAGTTACTCAAGGATTATGATTGTACTATAGAGTACCATCCAGGAAAGGCGAATGTGGTAGCTGACGCTCTTAGCAGAAAGAGCAGTGACCAAGGCAGTAAGGTCAACTACAAAGTTGAACATCTATTAGCTCTCAGAGTTATGAGAGTAGAGATGGATGTAAGAGGATCCGAGTTGATAGCGAACATTCAGGTTAGACCGTTGATTCTTGATGAGATTTCAACTAGACAAGATGAGGATGCTACACTGAAGAAGTTGAAAGCTAAAGTGGGAGATGCTACCACTACACACTTCCAGTTGTCTGATCAGGGAGTGTTATATAAAGGTACACGGATATGCGTACCCAACATTGAGGAGTTAAAGAAGAAGCTACTTGAAGAGGCACATTCCTCGAGGTATTCCATGCATCCTGGGAGTACGAAGATGTTTAATGACCTGAGGAAGATCTATTGGTGGCCCAGGATGAGATGAGAGGTAGCTGATTTTGTGGCTCGATGTCTAGTGTGTCAGCAAGTGAAGGCTGAACACCAAGCACCAGTAGGAAAATTACAATCTTTATCAGTTCTTGAGTAGAAGTGGGAGAGGATTACAATGGATTTTGTGGTTGGACTTCCTAGGACTTTCAAAAAGAATGACACGGTATGGGTGATTGTAGATAGATTGACGAAATCTGCTCACTTTCTACTGATGAGACAAGATAACTCCTTAGATGAGCTGGTAGAGTTGTATGTGAGAGAGATTGTTCAACAGCGCGGAGTCCCTGTATCGATTGTATCCGATAGAGATCCGAGGTTTACCTCGCATTTTTGGGGAAGTCTGCAAAATACCCTAGGTACAAGATTGCATTTCAGTACGGCATTTCATCCTCAGACAGACGGACAATCAGAGAGAACGATTCAGACCTTGGAGGAGATGTTGAGATCTTGTGTTTTGGAACTTAAAGGTAACTGGGATTCTAACCTGCCATTGCTCGAATTTGCATATAATAACAGTTTCCATTCGAGTATTGGTATGGCCCCTTACGAGGCCTTGTATGGAAGGAAGTGTCGCACACCTGTATGTTGGGATTTTGAGGGCATGCGACAGATAGAGGGTCCTGAACTTGTACAACAAACAATAGAGAAAGTACAAGTAGTAAAGCACTGCTTGAAGGCAGCACAAGATCGTCAAAAGAGCTACTTTGATCGCCATAGACGAGAGATGACATATGAGATAGGCGAGAGAGTGTTTTTGAAGGTATCTCCTTGGAGGGGAGTTATGAGATTAGGTAGGCATGGGAAGTTAGCACCGAGATACATTGGTCCATATGAGATCTTAGAGAAGATCGGACCACTTGCGTATAGATTGGCGTTACCACCTGAGTTATCAAGATTACATGATGTCTTTCACGTATCGGTGCTACGGAGGTATAGGTCTGATCCTAGTCATATCATTCCCGAACCTGAAATAGAAGTATCTGAGAACTTTTCCTACCCAGAAGAACCTGTTGAGGTTTTAGGCAGGCAAGTTCGAAGATTGAGAAACAAGGAGATTCCGATGGTGAAGGTCAGATGGGGACATCATTCAGCTCGAGAGGCTACATGGGAGACCGAACGAGATATGAAAGCGAAATACCCCTACCTTTTTAAGTAAAAACCTCGAGAAATTGTGATCCGGTTGTGCATCCTTTTGATATATCTACGAATTTGGTTCTACGTCCTTTCTTAAATTTCGGGACGAAATTTCTTAAAGTGGGAGATATTTGTAACAGTCAAAAATCGAAGATGACCTAATCGAGAATTTTAAGGAATTAAATCCGTTTTAATACGAGATACCTCTCGAGGTAACTTGCTCCTAGATGATATTACAACCCGGTGTTATTTGGAGCATTTGGGAGCTTCAATTAATAAAAATGCAGTTGAAAAAAATGATCAGGACATCAGACATGTCCTAGATATGAAAAAAACATGAAAAGGCAAAACGGCCAAAAGAGTCGCTATTTCGTTTCTTAGCGGCTAAGAAAGACGGCTTAGGAATACGCGTTTTGCGAGACAATTGCGGAATAATTATCCATACAATATTCCAGATTTATGATTCCAATTTCGAGAAGTTTGGAGAAGGGAGCTTAAACCGCTTCCGGATCGGTAAAAGGATAATTATCGACTCCGCTAAAGGATAATTATCCACATATTTTTTTCAGCTACTCAGACTCGGCCTGATCAAGGCAAGGACATTGGACCCAACACCTGGATTTGAGATCATATCAGGTGGGCTGTTATGGGATGCTACCGCCTAGGATGTTTGCATGGTTTTAAAACAGTTGTGTTTTGGTTAAACGGAGTTTTATGACGTATGTTAGTATGTGTATATGTTGTGAAAATGGTTGTAAGATAAAGTTTCAAAAATTTACATTTTCCGCTTTTCTGCTTATTGTTTTAAACAGGGTTAATTAACTGGTAATCAACTAGAAATGAAATAGGGGTGTCACAGTCATTGAGGCAGAAGAACGTAGGATGATCGCCGATTCCGGTGAGGCTATATTTTGTGAGGAGGCTAAAGTGTTCGAGTCTGTCATTGATGATGAATTGGTAAGTCGTACTACCCTTGAGTACCATCAAATGAGTGAGCACTTTGGGTATGTATGTGCACTTTAGGTATGTATGAGCCTTTGGGTATGTAATATGTATGAGCACTTTGGGTATGTATGAGCACTTTGAGTAATGTGTGAGCACTTTGGGTATGTTTCTTGGGTATGGATTGAGTAATTGATTACTCCCTGAATGTATTTACTGCGTTTTTTGGATATTGCTTTGAAATGAGTAACGTGTGAGCATTTTGGGTATGTATGAGCACTTTGAGTAATGTGTGAGCTGGGTATGTTTTTTGAGCAATGTTTTTTGAGTAATGTGTGAGCACAAGATTGGAGCCAGCAACCACCAAGCTCCTCGGTCGTCTTCTCCCTCGAGAGCCTCTAAGCACCATGGTCGCCTCGGTCGTCTTTTCCATCTTACCCAAGTATGTAGGGAAGATATTTTGCAGGATAGGTGGGTAAGCTTGCACTGGATAAGGTTGTTTTTTTTGGGAGAAACTTATGTGAGAATGTTAACACACTTTTGGTTAACAAAATTGGGTTGTTATTTTTTGGGTATGTTATGTACTTATGTGTCATCTTTTTTGTATGTTGTATTACGATTTATGTTTGATTATCCAAAATTTCGATTTCAATATTGAGATATGCACTTACCGTGTTCAATGTATTACACTGACAACCATATAAACAAACCACTTACTCAAACATATCAATATCTTACAAAACACTTACCCAATCATATCAAAATTGAGTATGTAGATTTGTATGTATTTTGGGTAATAATTATGTACAAACAACAAAAAATTACTACACTGACAACCATATAAACAAGCCACTTACCCAAACATATCAATATCTTACAAAACACTTACACAATCATATCAAACCTGGGTATGTGAATTTGTATGCATTTTGGGTAATAACTACGTACATACCCAAAAACAATTACAGGAAACCAATCTGGGCCAACAATTCCCTCAAAAAATGTCAATCAAATATGTCATCAATCAACCCAATTTCTGCACAGCAGTCAGCAGTCATCAATCAATCCCTTTTTAGCTTTTTTGTACTATGAAAAAACTAGCCTGCAAAATAGGAGCCCATTTTTTCAACTTAATTTTAGGAGGTCCTATATTTCAACTTTATTGTGTAGAAGGCCCAATATGCCAATTCAGCCCATTTTGATTGGTGTTGTAGGTCATTTTTATAAGCGGTGTATGTGTTAGCCAATTATCATGCCAAAAGTTGATGTTTTTGCATTTCTGACTAGCCATTTTTTCACTCGGATTTGAGTTTCATAAGGTTATTTCATTGCCAAGAAGTTGATCATTTCTTTTGGTAATGTAGAATATTATGGTTTTAACGTATTTTTTCGTTAACAAATTTAACCCAAATATCGTTTAGTTTGGCCAAAATTTTCTATAAGAGATTCATTTGTAAGATTTTATTCTTGATACAAGATTTTTTTTAAAATATTAATTTATGAATAATAAAATGACATAATCTAACAAAATCTGAAATTTAAGGACATAATTCAAAATTAAAAAACTCTTTAAGATAATTCAAAAAATCAAAAGTACAGATACATCATTCGAATTTACCTTATTATTATTATTATTATTATTATTATTATTATTATTATTATTATTATTATTATTATATTGTTTTTTCTTGTCGGTAAGAAAAACACATCTTAATCATAGATCTCGGTATTTTTCTATACGTAGTTTAGAAAGATAACGATGAAGAAGTGATTCCTCTAAGGTCATGGCCCTCATGGCTAAACACGTGTTCCCCAAGTTGAGACCCCTCGTACTGCCATTAGCGCCGACGTGTCATGCAATTGAGACACGTGTAAACAGCAGGAATACACAAGGATATTCTTTCACATTTATAAAATCTCCATCGTCATAACTCAAACAGCTACTTTTATTAATCATGAAAATCCCGATAATACCCTTGTCTATTCCTGCAGCAAGACCATCCGCCCCACGACTCGGAGTTCGGTTTACGCAGTCGCAGCCCAACGATCAACAAATGGATCAACAAGAAAAGGAGACCACCACCCATGACCCGAATCAGAAAACCGGGTAGGGGTTTCAATCCATACGCGCGTACTGTATATATTCGAGTGCTTTTTTTTTAATTATGTATGTAGGTATGAATTAACAGGGACGTGATGTCGCATTCCTTTGGAGAAGGATACGCCACCAGATCTGATGAAGAAGGATTCGGTGGCGTCTATGGTGGTAATGATTCTGCATCCAATCATCAAAATAAAGACGTACACGAATCTCATCCCGGTGATTATATTCTTCACACAAAATTCAAATATTATTATATATTTATAAATTTATTTTAATAATTTTGTTTATTTATTTATTTATGATACCGTAGAGTATGATAGAGCACAGGGAAGTGAAGTGAAGGAGACGGAGAAAGGGCGCAACCAGAAGAAGGCAGACTAGTTTTGCTCTATGGAATTTGTATTATATATGCAAGGAACCGATCCCTACCCTATGTAACTGTTTTTTATGTAATTTTCTCTAATCTAAATAGAATGCTTTTATGTTTTGATGAAATTATACTTTCATGTCATTTACGGATTCCACCCTTTTTTTTCTTTTTTTTTTTC
>BSUD01000279.1:72274-93559 GCA_033239045.1 Fagopyrum esculentum
TAAATAGGGATATTAAGAGAAAAAATAGTTTTTATTAAAAAGGAATTTAAAAAAAAAGATTCTGGTAAAAACTTACCTTTTAACATTTTGGTTTTTGGAAAATTTTTTGTATATTGAACAAACTAGTTAAAATTGGAGAGTTTTTTTGTAGTAGAAAAATATTATTAAACACTAAAATGCGTGATGAAGTATTATATATAAAAAAATTTAAAAAGGTAATTTATAACCTCTTTGAATTTTGGAAAAAAATCAATTTAATAAGTATTACTTATATTTATATATATGCTAACAAATAGCATCTCATTAGACTGGCATAAAAATTCTGAAATGTTAATTGGTGGTTTATTTTAACACAAATATGAAAGATAATATATTAAAAAAAATACGATTAAAAGGTCATTAGAAACGGAGCTGGATCCTTGGGTTTATGAGTTACCGGGGTAAATGCAAAGTTAATCTTATTTGACCAAGGCTTGTTACTCGAGCCTAGCAGCAAAGGCTACTCACATGATCACTTTCATTTACTCATAACATTGTTTTGAGGATGAAACGACATCACAAACTCCTCACGTGATCACTTTCATTTACTTATAATGTTGCTTTGAGGATGAAACGATGTTTTGACTTTTGAGTGGTTGCCTCTTCTGATCCCCAAGTACTTAAGATTCACCTTCCTTTCTCAAACCTAGCGCCGCTAACACCTTCCTTACTTGAATCTTCGAGAGCTTCTTTGAGAGGATTCCGATAGAGAGAAAAGAGGGTTTGAGAGTTATGAGCCGAGTGTTTCGCATGAGATCTTTCTCTAGTGTTCTCTTCTTCCTCTAAACCTCGTTTCACTGGAAACTTGGTTACTAACCGGAGGGTTTTACAAACGAGTGCTTCTTCTTGTTTCTTGTCTTCTTTGTTTTCTTTGCTTTAGACTTGGGCGATCCTTTACTTTTCTTGCATCCTTTTTCTTTTCCGAAGATTTGTTCATACTGTAATACTGCTTAGTATGGTGTTTAAAAATAATCCGATCCGTTGATCTGGTCCGAATATACGACAAATATGAACTGAGAAAATTCGAGTCTGACGGAATTATTTTTTTAATCCGATACAATCCGAAAAAGTATGCCAGGTTGCTGGATCGGATTCAGTAGTATTTTAGTGCTTCGGATATCCTGGGTAGTGTTTTGATATCCGATAATATATTTATAATCTTCAAATATATTCAAACAAAACACATAACTCAATTGGCTGGAGTGTTTCAGAGTTACCCTTTGATCCAACTGTTATTCCCCTTAGCACAACGTTCGATCCCCTAAGCACAAGGTTCAAATCTACCCAACAACATGTATTGTGTCGATCTGTTCAAAATTTAAAAAAACCCTATTATTCTTATAAGCACGCGCATACATCAGACCTGTTAACATTTCTAAATAGTTATTACTGCCGGATATCCGGTGGAATTTTTTGATCCGATCTGGGTCTTTCGGTTCGGATCCGAAATTCAATATGGTAAAAAAATATTTTGGATATCCGTTCCGATAAAATGGATCGGATCGTATATCCGGTTGTGCGCACCCCTATTGCTTAGTGGATTGAGCTGACTCTCTCCTCCAGAGATCCCGTAGAGTAGGGTATTTCCGAATTGCGTCACCAACTCTTTTGTATTCTTGTTCGTTTTAAAAGCTAGATCGCTCTAGATCTAGTTGTGTTTGTTTCAAAAACGTATTTTGAGTTTTATCAAATTGGTATTAGAGCATATTTTTCAATGTTTTTCTAATATCAGTACGGGATTTGGCTTTCTTGAACATAGATCAACTTTAATCGCATGTCTATTGACCTGAGGTTTGAAAAGTTTACAATCTTATAAGCTTTGTGGTCTTTTTTTCTCATAGATATGGAATATTTTCAAACAAAACTCATACTCCCTTCCTTTTCGTTGTTGTCTTTGAAATAATACCTTTTAAAACGCTATCATTTGTTTTTCTTATGTAGAAAAGAAGGCTTCTTTCTAGTCTTTGGCTTGAGGCTAGTTTTGAATAACAAAGGTTGAAAAACTTCTAGGGTTTTCAAACCTCATCAAGGATAAGTTCTGGAGTACGGTGTAATGAAAGTTCCCTCCGGATACATGCCCTGGAAGGATGCAAGAGCTTGAGAAGTAAGCTCACTCCGAGATCTTTATACGAATAGTTGACGATGTGGCTTGTCTGGTTGTAAGTCTCACTAATCCTGTTATGTTTTTGGAGAAAGTTGAAGATCTTTATTTGAAAAAAATCTTTGTCTAGTCGTATATCTCTTCCATGTAGATAGTTTAATTTTCGCATGAATGTCAATATGTCTCTGCATGATAATCGTGATATTAATTTGAAATTAAATCAAGACCTGGAAAGATGTATTGATAAAATCTATGAAGATCACTACACTATTCTGTTGTTAAATGTTTTGCCTAGTCAGTTTGACGATTAACAGTTGTGAAAATGTTATCCAGTTTAGTCATGATGAAATATCTAATGAGAAAATACTAGAACAAATCATTTACAAGAATGAAAGATAGAAGTCTTTTTAAAAATGTATCTAAACTTGATGATAAATCCGAGGCTCTCGTGATGAAAGACAATGAAAGAAATAAAAATAAGAATAAGTAGAAAGATGATACTTATAAGGACAAATCTAAGTCTTCAAATGACCATGATAAAAAGAATAAAAAAAATGCTTCTATTGTTGTAAGTTTGAGCATTTGTGCGATGAATGTAGGAAGAAAAAGAAAGAAGAGTCTTATAAGGATAAATCTTCTCATTATGCTTTTGTCTGTGAATCTGATTACCCTAATGACCTTCTCACGTGCTCTTCTAAACATGCAAATTCTATGTCTCACATGTTTAACTTTGATTTTATTAATCAAACTATATATAATCATGAACTACTAATTTGTGCTTCCATGTCAGAATATGGCAATAGTTGGATGACTTGGATCGTAGATTTAGGTTGAAGAACTAAGTAGGGGATTAATAAGAATAGAAATACTCTAGAGGGGGGAGGGGTTAAATCGAGTATGATGACTTTTCGCAATATCGGATATCAAGGCTTTGAAATGAATCTCAAGGCCTGGAAGTCGATCTTTGTGCTTTGTGACAAAATTGTTTCTCAAGGTCTTGACTTCGAAACCTGCATAAAGTTGTTAGTCACAATATAAATGATATAAGGTGCGGAAATTAAAATATCGACACACGATATGTTTACGAAGTTCAGCCCTAACAGCCTACTCTCCGCCTAGGGTTTCCGACCCTAGGATTCTACTATCTATTATCTGCTTCATTTGAGTCCTAGATACAACCTATAAGAACTTCCCTTCTTCTCTCAATTTAGCCTCAATGCTACGATCTAGGTCAACTCCTATCTAGCAATAATAGCCTAGTTACTTCGTAGAGTAACACTTAGCATAAAACTATAATAATATACCAATGTAGCTCTTGTGTTTACGCTCGAAGAGGAAGATAAAATTTTGGATCGATGAAGAAGCCTTGGATTGATCACTTGTAAGCTCGGTATCTTCTTCTTTCATCGATGTGTCTTTTATAAACTTTTGTGGAGGCGACTTCTCCTAGTCGTTGTCTTCTTAGCCATTGTAGTGTCTTCACAAACTCCACAAAATCTTTGTTTGTTGAACGTTTGAATTAATTCTTCCAAATCTCGGATACAATCTTCAAGCAAGATCTTCGTTTGAGTTGAGTTTGTTGTAGCCAATCCGTTTGAAGATCTTCTAACCATATCTTCAAGAACTTCTGGAGAGGATCTCCGTGTTGTTTCGAGATCTTCTCCAACAACTTCTTTGTACGTCCGAGATCTCTTTCATGTTTGAGTCGTTGAGGATCTTCTCTCTTAGATCCGATTTCCTACATAAAATATATAACAACCAAGACAAGATATCTATAGAATATAAATAATATTTGTTATTATATTAAACCGCATTTAATGTTAAGTCTTCCATCATCCTAATATAACATTTAAATATCAAGGTGGAGTTATCATAGTGGTTGTACTATACATGCTACATCTAATAGGGATGCCTTTAGTAGAATACAATTGTACAATGTTGGTGAAGCCATGCTAGGTGATAACACATATCTTGCTTTAAAAGCAATAGGAAGCCATTTTTGAAACAAGGTGTATGCTAGTTAGTGTTGGTCTCAAACCTACTCTCTACGTGAAGCTATTACTATAACAACTTACCTTATCAATAAATCCCCTTCCTCTGTCATAGGATTTAAAACTCCTTATGAGATCGATATGGTCGAACAGGAAACCTAATCTTTCATACCTAAGGCCCTTTGGATGCACGGCCTACACTCATGAAAGCGAAGACAAGTTGCAACCAAGGCCCTTTGGATGCATGGGCTACACTCACGTGAGTGAAGACAAGTTGCAGCCAATAGCTCTTAAAGGTGTAATGTTGGGTTATCTTGAGGGTCTCAAGGGTTAAAAACTACTACTTATTCAGCTTGGGGGTGGGGGTTATAAGGTAGTTGTGGCTAGAAATGTTACTTTAATGTGATTGTGTTTCATTTTAAAAGTAAATCAAGCTCTTCTAGTGAGATTAGGAGACAACTAGTGAGCGTAAACAGAACTTCTTCAAGAGCAACTTATTTTTACATGCCCAATGTCAACCCACATGATGTTGAAGTGGAGTTTGGCATAGGTGATTATACTGAAGGCAATTATCTGCCTATTGTTGACATCACCCGTTGACATCACCACGGGTGAGAGTGGTGAACAACACTCACATACTAATGAAGTTAATAGAAATCAAAATACACAACACTTAGGGGGGGGGGATAACTCTAGAAATACTTATAAGGATAATAATAGTGACAACCTTGAAATTATTAATGGAAGTGATGTGGAAACCAGTCTGGCCCAAGTTTTCCTAATGCAACAAATAAGGAGGACAATCTGAGTCATTTTGATTTTCAGTATCATTACCATTTAACACGGTACAAGGCTCCTAGAATAGAAATGTTCAATCAAAAACATGGTAATATTGTTGAGTATGCTTTGATTGTTGCTTCTGTTGTGAAACATCATGACACACCTAAAAGTTATGAATAGGTTGTTAATTGTAAAGAAGCTAACTTGTGGCTTGTTGCTATGAAAGATGAGATTGATTTTGTACATGCTAATAAAACTTGGACTTTGTTTAATAGATTTGACAACACTAAGTTGATTCAATGTAAATGGATTTATAAAATCAAAGAAGTTGCTTCTCTAATGAACCTGTTAAGTACAAAGCTAGACTTGTAGCTAAAGCGTTTAGATAAGGGATTGACTACAATGATATATTTTCCGTAGTTGTTAAGTATAAATCTTTATGACTTATGCTTGTTATGACTATTGTGTTTGATTGTGAATTAGAACATATGGATGTTAAGACTGTTTGTATGCAAGGTGTTCTGATTGAAACTACCTACATGTCTCAACATAAGGGCTTCATTGATATTAAAAATCCTCATGCATGATGTCTGCTAAGAAAGACCGCCTCTCCAGTGATGAAGGTAAGAACAACATGTCTAAAGTGCCTTATGACGTGGTTGTTGGTTCCATACACTCGTCTTGATTTAGCTTTTGGTATATCTGTGCTTAGTAGATACATGACAAATCTTGGTCCCTTATACTAGGATGCCACGAAATATATGCTCGGATACTTGTACGGTACTAAAAGGAATTTCTTTTATACAAAGAACATTTTTCTCGATCTAACCTGGTTGGTTTTGTAGATTTTGATTATGCAAGTAATAAAGATAACAAGAAGTGTACAACAACTCTCTATTTTATGAGAACAACATTTCTTGGAAGTCTTAACAATAATTAGTGGTAGCCTTGTCTTCAATAGAAACTGAATTCATGGTTGCCTATTGAAGCAGCTAAAGAAGCTACTTGGCTCAAGGGTCCACTATAAGAAATAGAGAACGAGACTTATGTTATTGTGAACAACACTAATAGTCAAAGTGCCTTATATCTTTGTAAAGATCCAATGTATCACGAGAGAACGAAGCACATTGATGTCAAAATACTATTAATCATGAAGAAAGTCAAGCATAAGCAAATTCAGATACAAAAGATCAAGGGTGATCCGAATCCCTCTGATTTTGGCACCAAGATAGTAATTTAGACAAGCTAGCCTTCTATAAAAGCTATTTGCACATCGAAGATGAATATAGAGATGTGCAACCTGATTGATGACGGAAAAAAGAACCCTTAATACACTACTGGTAGCTTTGCAGTTTTGGAGCCGAGTTTAGGTGGACATTTGTTAAGATATGTCTAAACCCGGTTTGGTTCTGTCTTAACTCCGATTTTGTGTTGAGATGTTAGAACCGGGTTTGAGAGAAGTAGAGTTGTGTCCTTGGGCTTATGAGTTACTGGCATGAATGTAGAGTTAGGCCTATTTGATCGAGTCTTGTTACTCAATCCCAACAACACGAGCTCCCACGTGATCACTTACTCGTAACATTTTTTAAGGATGAAACGATGCATGTTCAGTGGTTGCCTCCGGTCCCCGCTTACTTAAGTTTCACCTTCCTTCTCAAACTCTAGCGCTGCTAACACCTTCTCCTCACCCGAGTCTTCAAGAGCTTCTCAGAGAGCGATTCCGATAGAGAGAAAATAAAGTTGGAAGGATACGAGCCGAGTGCTTCGCTTGAGATCTTTCTCTAGTGTTATCTTCTTCGTCTAAACGGCTAAACCTCGCTTCACTAAACCTGAGGGTTTTACAGACGAGTGCTTCTTCTTTGTTTCTTGTCTTCTTCGTTTTATTTTGCTTTAGACTTGTTGAAATACTTTATTGTTCTAGTATCTTTTTGCTTCTTCAAAACTTTGTTCATAATATAATACTGCTTAGTGAATTGAGACGACTCTCCTCTCTTGAAATTCCGTGAAGTAAGATTTATTCGAATTGCATCACCAATTCTTTTATATTCTTGTTCGTTTTAAAAGCTAGATCACTCTAATCTAATTGTTTTGTTTTAAAATCTGAGTTTTATTAACTACTTTACTCGTGCATGAAGTAATTATATATCTTTGATAAATAAAAATAATTTATGAAGGCAAGTTATGTAAACCTAAGCCGGCCAATTGAGCTAATGAAGGGTGACACGGTGTCTCTATAGATACTCAAAAGGTCAACAATTTGAGAAGGGTTGGAGATTTTAATATTTATTAGGAAAAATAACCCAAAATAATACCAACTATTAACATTGAACCGAAAATAATACGAACTTTGAAAATTACTAGGAGCGATACAAACTATCAATGTATTTACCAATGCTAATACGCCATACTTTTCCGGCAAAAACTCTAGCTCCAGCGATGATGTGACAGCCGGAATGTTACATGTCATCAAATAAATGGATTAAATGTGTGATGTGGATTTTATTTTTCAAAAAAATAATTTAATAATGTTTAAAATATTAAAAAATTTAATAATTTTAAAATTTTAAATAATAATTTTTGTAAAAATATTTGTACAAATTTTTTTACAAAAATATTTTTTTAAAAAATTTTTTTAATAACGTTTGAACATTTTAAAAAATAATTTTTGTAAAAAACTTTTTAAAAAATCCGAAAAAAATTTTGAATACTTTTTTAGAAAAAAAATAAATTTACAAAAATTTTCGAAAAAAAATTCTTTAGGAATTAGGTTACAAAATAAAAAAATATATAAATTCGAATATTTTTTTTACAAATTATTTTTTTTGAATTAAAGTTTTCATTTTATACAAAAATCCGAAAATAAATTTAATTAAAAAAATTATATTTTTTGGAAAAATAAATATTATTACATTTTAATACAAATCTATTTAAAAAAAGTTTCAAACTTTTTTAAAAAAAATATTTTTTTAAAAATAAATTTTTGTATAATTTTAAATAAAAACATTATTTAAAATTATAAAAATAATAATTTTTATTTTTTAATATTTTAAATATTATTCAATTGTTTTTTTTTAAAAAAAAATCCACATCACACATTTAACCCATTTACTTGATGACATGTAACATTCCGGCTGCCACGTCATCGCCGGAGCTAGGGTTTTTGCCGGAAAAGTATGGTGTATTATTTTTGGTAAATACATTGATAGTTTGTATCGCTCCTAGTAATTTTCAAAGTTCGTATTATTTTCGGTTCAATGTTGATAGTTGGTATTATTTTGGGTTATTTTTCCTATTTATTATTCCTTTCCTGTAACTCAATATATTAATTGACATTCCAACTTCAATTTTACAATATAAAAAGTTATATAGTGCTACACGTACATCGCATTACTATAACTTATCAGCGTATTATATTTTTGTAAGATCTTGTGGCGAAAAAACAAGGCAATTAACAAATTTGGATCTCTAATTATTGTTTAAAGTGTTTAAGTTTGAGTGTCGATCGAGTCAGTAAGTAACCCTTTGATCAGTAAAAAGACACTAATGATCCGTTTAGTTTTAACTCCGAAAACGAAAATATATTTAGTTCACATATATATCACTATTCATGAAATTTTTTGGAAACATTCTTTGTGATTTGAAGTATCGATTAATTTTGATATCCTATATAGAAACAAAATAGCAGAAACTAATACATTTCGCAGGAGTTACAACCAGATGAGGACTACCATATAGGATCAACTCATCGTTTCCGTCCCTTCCGAACGCCTTTTATTTTTCTTCTCAATAACATAACTTTATGTAGCACAATTGTTTTTCAAAATTAGAACAATACCAAATTATAGTATACAAAAATTATAATGAAGTAGATGGATAAAGATGAGAGATATGTTGAGGTAGGGCCTAGGCATATATAATGTATATATAAGTTGACTAAGTTAAGGTAGTTGGATACCTCTATTCATCTTATTAAGGTCCCGTTTGGCACCAGCTGAAGGAAGCTTATTGAAGCTTATACTAGCTGATGCTTTATACTGTACAAAGTTGCAGGGTGTTTGGGAGGCGCAGCTGAAGGAAGCTTAAGCAGCTGAAGGTAGCTGATGACAGCTGAAATTTTAGGGCTTTCCATCAGCTCCCCAGGGTAAGCTTATGGGAGCTGATGGAGCGGATGAATTTATCGATTCTCCAAATGCCCCTGGCTGATGACTGGGATTTATCTCGTTCTTCCTCTTCCTCCTATCTTTCGTTAAACTCTTGTTTGCAGAAGGAAACCATCTTGCGATTGGCCAAAAAACGAAGGTAATCTTCTATCCTCTTCGTGTATTTCTTCTTCGATTCCCTACATTTTTCACTTATCTCATCTTCGATTTTCCTTCAGCTGCGCCTTCAGCTGCGCCTCCCAAACTTGTTTGCAGAAGAAAACCATCTTGCTTGTCCCCAAAAAACGAAGGTAATCTTCTATCCTCTTCTGTATTTCTTCTTCGATTCCCTACATTTTTCACTTATCGCATCTTCGATTTTCCCTGTTTCTCATTTTCTAAGTAAACCCTAATACTCTGATTGATGAGTTTTGTTGATTCTCTTCGAGTATTCTCTATGAATCCTGAATATTTACGATTGTCTTGAACTCCGAATTTATTGAGACTGTGTGTGGCTACTGTGAATCTTGTTGAATTTCATTGTTGTATGTCGATCAATTACAATGCCCCATTGTTGACACATGTGAAGCACAGATTTTGTTTACAATGCCCCACTGTGAATCTTGTTGAATTTTAGTCTTGCAGCTATGGTTCATGTGTGACTGTGATTGTTGAATTTTTATACAGCAAGAATTTATCATGAATCGAACTCATGATAAATTAGTGTAGGTGGTTGGAGACTTGTGAATCCAATGTTCATTAACAAGTGATTCTCTGTCTTACAACTATGGTTCATGTGTGATTGTTGTTTCTCTGTCTTGCAACTATGGTTCATGACCATTTTTCAACTCTTCTGATTGTGTCACTATCCTCATTACAAATGACCATTTCCCTCATTTAAAATGAGGAAACTAGACATATACATTTGTGACCTGTATATGCAGTTTGCTTGGTGTTACACAGTAGTTAAGAAAATGACCATTGAAGAACATTACACACATACATTGGTCTTAACAGCTGAAGCGATGTTCTTACATACATACTTGGTGTTACACATTAGTTAAAAAGTTGATTTTATGCTTGCTTTTGAGTTTAATTTCTTAAAATTTGTTGGAGTAAGTATATTTGTTGTGCATAGAATTTTAACATTGGTATCTTTAAATTGGAAAATCTACATGAACTTTGCAATGCCCAACTGCATATACAATTGTGACATGATGATTATGCTTACTTCTGAGTTTAATATAGTGTAGATACCAATATTAATTGAGTGATTGTACAGTACTTGATTGTTGATTATGCTTGCTTATGAGATTATTGTTTACAATTGGTTAGAAATATGTGATGTGCTTAACATTTTAAAATTCACTTTAGAACTGTCATATGCTCCACTTGATTGTTGGATAAATTGCAGTAGTTTATAGTTGGATATATTACAGTAGTTTATGAAATTGATAATCAACCTTGCTAGATTTTTTAATGCAGTTATGAAAATGTTGTGAACTGTAATTTGCCCAACCTGTTTAATATTTTGCAACAGAGGACATGGATTTCGACAACAACGACCACGTATTTGATGGCTACTACGCATCTTGGGGTTGGGGTTCCGAGAGCTCATCTACTATTAGTAGATCCACAGACCCGGAATATCGTGTATATATATTTGTTTTCTTGCCCCCTCTCTTTGAATCTCTCTCTGTATAACAAACCCAAATAAAAGTCAGAACACGCACTTGACTGAAATTTGACTTCATTGTTAATAGAGCACAGAGATGCAATCTTTCTGCTCTCTACTCAACAGAGAAATATATATATATAGAAATTGGAACGCAGAATAAATCTTTTAACTATTTTCATATATATAGTTCACTTATGAATATAACATTAATACATTTTCTTATGATTTATTACTTATGTGATGCTTACTATTGTCCTTTGTCATTGAAGGATTTGCTTGAAATAACCAATAACGAGTTGATAGACGAGCATTCTGCCAATCCAGAGGTGAGAACTATACAAGAGATAGCACGTGATCTGAGGGACCGACTAGCAAGAGTGCAAGATGACCTCGACACAGCTCATCGACAGATTCGACTTGCAGACGAGGCAAGCCAACAAAGCAATGGAGAAATCAACCGCTTGATCGAGCACCAGACTGCACTACAAGTGTCCAACATTCGTCTTTCTGTTGAACTCGACCAATGCAAGATCATTGGTACAAAACACGCACTATCCGCAAGACGTCTCTACAAATACCTATTGGTTGCTTCTCTTATGCTTGTATTGTGTGTTGTTCATGATATTATGTTTTAGGATTAAGACAGCGCTAGTTGAACATCGTATCTGTAATTTTAACATCATATGTTTCTTTGCGGCTTGTTCGAACTAAGACCAAGGTATCATTGAACATCGTGTATGTTTGTGTTACAGATGTTTGCTATTTAAAACTATCGAAATTGATACAAACACTTATTTAAATCACTTAAAAATATTTAAATTAAACACATGATGATAAGTACCTTGAACACATCCTAAGTACCACAAACACATCATAAGTACCAAAACCCGGCTAATTACATGCCCTTTTAGAAACACCTTCAATCAACCACAACCCTTGTAAACAAGGGGTAGCTGACAAACCTCACAACACGCAAAAGCCCTCAAACTACATGGATAACGAAGAACAAATAAATGCGTAACAGCCAACGATATTGATACTAAAGAAACACTTCCGCACACCACTTCTCCACGTTGACATTCATTTGTTTCCGGCGGAAAATTTCACAACATGGAAAGTCCTACATTATACACATACATATATGTTGTTTGAAATATAATACGAAGAACGTAATGTTATAGGAAGTGAAAAACAACTAACCGTCTTGTTATTAGTAAACCAAGAATCCGGGATTGTGACCTCTCCTGTCTCAGGGTCACGAGCAGCCCCGGAAGCATTGAGGATTCTTCTCCAAATTCCGAACTCTTTTTTCAGCAAAGACAACCTATTACGTAGTCTCACCGGTGGAACATTTGTTCCACTTCTCCTACCAAATTCAGCAGCAACTGTTAGCCAATTATAAGAACCCCTCTCAAACTCAGTCTCCCTAGAATCAGCTTCTGCACAAATCTCTAACAAGACTATTGAGTTTTGGTCATTCCATTTGAAGTTAGTTGGGGAATCCATTCTGTTTTATGTGATTGAGTACAATCAAGGATTTCACAATTTATAGTGGTTTCCCATTTATTATATATAAGTTGTTCCTATTAGTGAGTACATGTGCATTCAATACTCCATCTCATGTCAACTAACGTGCGAGCAAGTATGTCATTGACAAGTAAACATCAAAAACCAATTTACTTTATACAAATAATGTGCATCTGAGTACTACATGTGCATTCAATACTCCATCTCATGTCAACTAATGTGCAAGCAAGTATGAATACTAAAACGAAGTCACTTTATACAAATAATGTGTTGTCATTGCTGACACATTTGGAACCAATTAATGTGCCAACTCTTGACTGAACTATCAATTCCACTGTCTTTGACTGTCATACTTTATCTCACCTCTAGTCTTTAAGCGTTATGTTTCACATCACAGTTCAAACCAACTTAATAATTTGTAATGAGACTTCTGGGCATACATTTTTACATATAAACCTGCTGAGTTACAGCAGCCAGCTTCTGAGCTACCTAAAACCAACTGCATAAACCTGTAAATGAGACTTCTGGGCATTAACACGAGAAAATTACTGTCAATAGGTTACACAGCATAAAGGAGAATGCAAAAAATATCAGATTATGAGACTTGTGGGCATACTTTGGCTTCATAGATATCCTCATGTAGGTTTGGTGAAACAAAAAAAATAATGGATGCTGATATTTAGGTGCAGATTGTCAGCTATCAAGAATTCTTAGGAAACGACTATCAAGAATGGATGCTGATATTTAGGAAACAGAAACTTGACTTATGTTCTCATGTTTTTTAACCTTAGGAAACAGCTGTCATAATTTATCTCACCTCTAGTCTTTAAGTGTTATGTTCTCATGTTTTTTAACCTTTACAGCTATCAATGGATGCTGATATTTAGGTGCAGATTGTCAGCTGAAACAGAAACAAAAACTTGACTTATCACGATATTTAGGTGCAGATTGTCAGCTGAAACAGAAACTTGACTTATCACGATATTTTGGTGATTGCCCAGTCATAACCTGATATTTAGGTGCAGATTGCCAGCTGAAACAGAAACTTGACTTGACTTATGTAGGTTGTAATGAGCAAAACAGAAACTTGACGTCTTAGATATCTGCATGCTTCTGTCTTTAGGTGCAGATTGCCAGCTGAAAGCAAAAGATGGAAGTACTGCAGTTGATTGTGGCTAAACGTAGTGAATTGCTGAGAAGACTATTGCAATGTCAAGTGAAAGTGCTGGCTGCCAAGGTACAGATAGCTCATCAAGACTGGTTGAATGTTAAAAAAAAATCTTACACATTGAATTGCTGAGAAGAGCTATGCCCTGCTGCTCTTTTGCATACACATGTACAGTCAGATGTAAACAGTTTGAGGGAGTTAAGGCCTGTTGTCATAGTGAACCAAAATGAACCACAATAGCTGAACCACAAATTTTGAAGCCTTAGTTGGTTGTTTCGATCAGGAACCTTCCCACTACCTTGTATATCCCTGCAGAAGCCTTAATTGGTTGGCTGTAGAGACTTACAATTTTTGAAGCTTCTTCCAACTGGAGATGAAAAAATCAGGAACCTTCCCACTGAAGTTGTTACTACCTACACAGAGTAGAATGGCAAAAATCGAGATAAGTTAGGCTAGCTGTCAAACAAAAACATAATAAACGGATAGCAATATGGCAATGGTCCAACTTTCTGCAACATATATAAAAGGGAAATATGGATGGAAATGGTCATTTACTGTAAATGAACCACTAGCCACTGCAACTCCAACGGGCTGCTAGCAACTGCCTCCATCTTTATAAGCCAATTCTTCTGTTTCAACTAAGTTTATCCACCGAAATCGGATGGACCAAAATAAGGATACTTGGTTGGCTGTTTCGATCCCAAACAATCTACACATGAACTTGTAATGAGGTTCCTGCAGATATATCCAAGGCAGGTGAGGCAGTGACCGCTTGTTAAGGCTTGCTGTTTGAGATGACTTAGTTGAACCAATATATAATTGTGTCACACAAAACTTAATAAACAGACACAAAGCTTGTTAAGGCTTGCTGATAAAAATTCAGAGGAAAGCTACTGTCTGCATATAGTAAAGCAATACAGAGAGAAAGCTTGGTAATAAAAATTCAAAGGTAAGCTTGTTAAGGCTTGCTGTCACACAAAACATAATAATAGACAGAAAGCTTCACCAGTGCTGAACCAAAATATAAGCTAAACATATGGCATTCGTCTAGGAGCTGAACCAAAATATAATTGTGTCAGCAATAGTTTGCACCAAAATATTAAGACCAACCCTAATCGTTGTGAATCATATACCATCACACAATCGATATATCAAAAATAGGTACTCTCCCACAATCTTTGTGCAATATCATCTCTAACACCACCCATCCCTCCAACACTTGCATCATCACCTTCTTCTCTTATAACCCTATTAAATAGTCCTTCGTAAACTGCAGGGTTTGACTCTAGCGTGTCAAAGTACTCGTCATTCTCCTTATGCAGCAGACAAAAATTATGAAGTGCGAAGCATGCCAATATAATGTCAATTTGTGTCTCGATGTTGTAGCTAGGAATCACCGTTAATATCTTCCATCTTTTCTTCAAAACACCAAACGCACGTTCAATTGCACTACGAATGCCGGAATGAACCCTATTAAATCCCTCTTTGTAGTTCTTAGGAGCAACGCCTTCAAATTGGGATTGGTGATACTTGACCTTAGAGTATGGTACCATGTATCCTTTTTTGTCTGGATAGCCTTTATCGACCAAATAGTATTTTCCTACATTAAATTAGAAGCAGCGGTATCACATACATTTTATCTAAGTGTATTTAAAAACTATAACCAAGTTGAATGGTCATACCTTCAGGTGGATGGGGAAAGTTGAATGATTTTGTCTTAAGAGCATGATCAAGAACACGGGCATCATGAGCTGAACCCTCCCATCCGGCAGAAACAAATGTAAAGTACATATCAAGGTCGCACACAGCCATCACGTTAAAGGTACACGTGCCCTTCCTTCCTCTATATGGCAACTGCTCTTTTGCAGGGATCGTTGCATCAATGTGTGTTCCGTCTATGCATCCTATGCACCCCTGTAATTACGTTCACATATCACCATATTGGGGTTAAACTAATGAATCTTATAGCCCTAACTATTATATTGTACATATTATTAGAAGTTGTAGTCCACACCTCAAAGAAACTGTACTTGTCATTTTCCAAAATTTGTGTAGGTGTGCTTGAAAACGTTGGGTCACGCGGTCGTAGAAGATCCCTTGCAAGTCCTGAGTACCCCCTTGACCTTCCTGTGATTGCATCTAGAACCTCGTGTATTGTTCGACTGATTGTTTCCCCGGATCGTTGAAATCTCTCACAAACGTCTCGATTTGATATCCCCAAAGCTAATGTGTACAACAAAATACCCACCTTCTCCAACACAGTCATGTCACGCCCTTGTTTTAGACCATAATTTGTCTGCAATTCGTCACATAAACGTTGTAGAACTTTTGGCTCCATCCTAAAGGCTCTCATACATCTAACACCGGAGTTTGCATCTATCACTTGCCTCATCCATTTGTAACCTGTAAATTCTGAATTATAACATGGTTCTTTGTGTATGTGACTGAAGTAATGCATGGACGACAGTGAACTGTTCATCTTCAGCCATAAGTTTGCAAACATCATTTGTTTTTGGCGTCTTCTGAGCTTTTTCTTCGCTTCTGCAATCAATTGAACATCAGGAGATCATTCAGGATGGACCATAACAACTACACAAAATAAAATGATTGCAAAAATAAGATGGTATAAGCAAAGAAAGCATGCTTCCATCAAATTAGCTACATGATCATGATCAAACCAACACAAACGTTCGTTACAATCAAACCATAATACCTTCTTAATAGTTAAAATGGGAAAAAACACTCAACACTGAAGAGTACAATTCAATTGGGAAAAACAAACATAAACTAGCAAGGTTCAATTGGGAAAAACACTCAACACAATGCCCCATCATGGACTGACACCCTTGATTTCAACATATTGATATTTAAGAAAGGCTAGCCTCGCAGCATGACGTGGAATGTTGATGAACATCTTCCTAAATGACTCATTCATCAATTGAGCAGTAGCAAAGCACCACAACATAGAATCCTGCTCGACAAGCTCCTCCTTAACCATCTCTTCGAGTATTTCCATGACATGTTGAAATGTACATTTTTCTTGAGGTGCTGCAGATGTAGCAGCTTCTGCCTCAAACAGTGTCAGCATTTTCTGGCTGGTCTGCTCCACTTTTGCAAGGTGATCGCTATACAGTTGCGCACTAGTAGACCCCTTCTTACGACGTTTTGAGCCAACTGCAGATGGTGTGGACCTTCCTGACTTCGAAGCAGCTTTAGCACATTTCTTGGTGTTTGTAGAAGGGTTTGGTGAAGTTATTTGCTCTTGTATGTCCCTCAAAAGCTCGTCATCGGGAGCATTGAAGTCGATTGTATTTAAGTTACCAAACTCGCTGTCACTATTTTCACCTTCATCATTTGCAAATTCCTCAGCACCCTCATCGTTTTTATGAGTCTCCCCGCCTTGTATAACAAAACAAGGGTCCATAGATGGGGTCACACAATGTTGTCCCGTTGCTACAATCCCACTGAAAACTTGCTCCCATAAGTCTTCCAGGTCAGCTGCCACACCTCTCTTTCTGAACTGTTTGTAATCCTCTTTTTCCTACAACATGTAACAAAAGAATTAAGGAATTGATTTTGCAGTACATATAGTTTACGTAAAAAATCAGTACAACATCAATTGTAATACCTTTATCTTTTTTTCCCACCAAGCATCATCGGCTGTTATTCGACCTTTGACAGGGTCCCATCCAATACCAGTCTCACCGTGCCTCAAATCTTTCCATAGTTTGTAAAGTTTTTTCATGTGATCAAACTTGTTTTTTAGCTTTGTAGGAGGACATTTCCTACCTATCTGATTCTCTAGGACAGAAGAAATTTCTACCCAACTGAAGGGTTGATCCACCCCGTGGACTTTTTGATATTCAATGCAAATCCTCAAGAACGTCCTAGTTGACTCCTCAGTCCAATTAAACTTCTTCTCTACAACCATACCAATCACTTTATAATTTCACAATACTCAAAAAATTAGAGATGGTACTCATGTTACACAACAAAATTAAAATTAGATATGCTATTGTATAAGAGAATCAAAACATCAAGAAGCACAACTCTGGATTAACATCCATGAATGGTAAATCTTTCACAACAACAAGAAGCACAACAACAAGTAGATGAATACTGTCAAATATCTCACAAAATCCTAAGTGCAAAAAAATCAAGAAGAAGCACAATTGAATACTGTCAAATGTTCCACCGAATCATAAGTAACAGCATGAAGGGGTCTACTGTGAAATCTGTCTAACAAGCAAAACACATAAATCAAGGTCCTAACTATGTTCATTTGTATCTATCAAAGCTATCTATCAATTAATTGTTAACTATATGTTAAATATAATCAATACACCCTACAATGGTGAAAATGGAATCTGGAGATGCAAAAAACGGAGGAGAACAGTGGAGATCTCTTACCTGCTAAATTCTACAATTAATATGTTCGTGTATAATCGAAACCCCTAAAACCCCATATGTTATATAATCTAGCTGACGAAATCAGATGAACTACGTTCATAGAAACCGAAAACCCTAAAACCCCAAATGTTCAAGCTTATCGAAATCTATAGATTAATAGGCAGTGGAGATCTCTTACCTGCTACTTCTTTGTTGTTGCTCATCGTCAGGCGACGAAGTCAGAGACGAAGGAAGCAGAAAAAATGACGAGTGTTGTGTTCGGTCTCCAATTTTGCTGCTTCGCCTCTCCTTCTGGCGGGTCGTGTTCGGGTGTTGAGAGAGAGAAGCAAACTGACGACTGTTGTCTCCAATAAATTTCTTGTTGGGATTATTAATTTGTTTCATAAATATTCAATAATAGTTTTTTTTAGCGAATATTTTAATTTTAATTTTTTAAATTTTAAATATTAAATATTGTTTATAGGGGGTTCTCCCAAATTTACACCAATTATATTTCACAAAATATAATTCCATAATATCCATTAAAATATATTTGAATAATTATTATTTCATATTATACATTAAAATATAACATCACTTAAATTATTATTTATATCACCATAATAAATAACAACTACAAAATACAAATAAAGCCCTTTTCGGTAATTTTACGTTTACATCAGCTACTATCAGCTCGTACTTCCCAAACGCTAAACAAGCTTATTAGAAAAATATCAGCTACTTCAATCAGCTACTGATTTCAGCTTCAGCTTCAGCTTCAGCTTCAGCTTCAGCTTCATTCAGCTTCAGCTTCAGCTTCAGCCACAATCAGCTCGTGCTTCCCAAACGGACCCTAAGTGGTACATATTATTGTGGAACACAATTAACATGTCCAAATCCAACACTATGCATAATGATGAGATTCTCAGTAACACTGTTGAGCTTCCTATTTATAGTATGGCCTTTCAAAATTTCCCTTTTTAGCCTTCATAACATTGCCATGCCCATGCAATAGTAGCCAAGGCATCCACTTATCACACATGCGAACCTTCTTTCTATTTAGAACTTTCTATTTACTTTGGACATGTGAAAAAGCAACCCTTCCTTTCTTTTTTTACCTTTCCCTTTTTAACTGGGGGCTAGGTTGAGCACGACGGTACGAGATGGATTGAAGTTATCTCACGTCCCGTCTCGACTATTATATATAGTACGAGATTAGGATAAACTTTGTGTGTTTTAGATTGAATTCCACCATATTCTACTCCGATTAGAATTGGGATGGGTCTTATTTCGTTTATAGTATTTACACTTTACGATTTACAAACAAAAATATTTATATATATCATACTTAAAACGAAAGATATGAAGTTTTCAATAATTCATAATAATGGTTACACAATCTCCTCTCAAAACATAAATAGTTTTGTTTAAAGTTTTCAACGTAACTAACTTTTGTTTAAATAAGTAAAACAAAAGTGTAAAATAGAATTACACATCAATCGCTCCGTAGACAATGAAAGTCACTTTTCTTTTAGCTTTTGTAGTTGTATGCCGACATTTTTTTTCCTAAGCAATGCTCTAATGTTCTACAAGTGAAAAAATAGAAGAGGTAGTTGAGTTAATAAGACTTTTTTTGTATTAGATATACAAACTAGGGTGTTGTTCAGGTAAGGTTGTTAAGTGTGGTAAGATTGTGCGGCGTCTAAGAGGTTGACACGTGTCCAATTTTTTTTTCTGATGCTTTTAACTATAATGAACTTACCATGTTATAAGTTTTGCACTATTCTCTTATAAACTTTGAACTATTCTCATACAATTCATGAACTATTACTTTATATTATTCATAAATTAGTTTTTTTTTATAACTATTAACTATTCACATATAATTTATAAATTATTCCCTTAGAATATGAATTATCACGATATACTATTAATGAACTACTCTTTTATATACTACATTGAGTATTCTCATGTAATTCATGAAGTAGTACTTCACGATAATCTATTCATGAACAAATATCATATCTCCAATGAACTACTCTTATAAAGTTCATAAACTACTACTTTCAATACTTCATCTTTTTAACATATTATATCAAATTATTTATAAATGAATCGTTTATATGTTATGAACTATTCTATTATAATTCATGAACTATCCTTTTATAAGTTATGCACTATCCTTTTATAAGTTTTGCATTTTCATTTTAATTCGTTGTTGGAAGGAATAAGGGGGAGAAAAAAAATTTGGACAAGTGTTACCTTCCTAGGGTACCTTGACGTCTTACCTTCTTACCGTTATGAACTATTCTATTATAATTCATGAAACTATCATTTTATAAGTTATGCACTATCCCTTTATAAGTTTTCACCATCATTTTCATTCGTTTTTGGAAAAAAAATAAAATTGGACACGTGTTATCTTCCTAGCCTACCTAAAGAAAGGGGTCTTACCTGAACCACTCTTATACAAACTAAACTCCTTATCAATTAATATATTTTAGTTCATGACAAATTATTATTTTTAATTAGTTGAAGTTAATAGAAGAGAAATCCTACTTAGGAGCCAATATCCCTAAATAAATGTCATTCTTCTTCTTCTTCTTCTTCTTCTTCTTCTTCTTCTTCCTAGCATTCTCTCTTACGGGCTTTCTCCTCTTGTGACCACAACTATTTCTCGCCAATGGAATTTTTTAATAAAGCAATGTTTACATTGTGCAAATATTGGGTATTAAGATCGAGTGATTACTTATTGAAATTGAATATTGTGAAAATTGGGTATTAAGATTTGATATTATGATATTTGGTTATCACAGAAATTGGATATTATGAAAATTAGGTAATTAAGAGTATTCGATGGATGACTAAGATTGACTATAATTTTGTCCTCCCTATAATTTGTTGGACTGTCCAATAATAACAGGGGAGGATAAAATTATAATCAAGGTTCGAAGTTCGAACCCACAAATGACCATCTTTAATGCCCAAATTCTAATAATTTTAGAAAACGTGTAGGTTGGGTAACTCCCTATAGAATAGGGAGCATGAAGTTACAACTATAATAATACCTATTTATTTTTTTCCATAAGTACAAAAGACATAATTTATTGTATATAAAACAAAAGAATCTAATTGATTTTTTTTTTATCCATTTTACCCATAATAAAAAAAGAGTTAAAAAATTGACAATCACAAAAAAAGACTATGAATTTGAAAAATAAATCCGTAACAATTTAAAATATATATGGGCCATTTGACTTTGCAAAAGAGTACGCACAATTGATAATGATAATATATTTATTACTTTGTATTCAATTTTAATTAATAATGATAATTTATTTATTTATTTATTATTGAGCTGATGAGGTAAGAACACGGCTTTTGTTCAGATACGGTTCAATTAATGCGGTACGGTCGTACGGCCGTCCGTACGGCCGACACGTGTCCCGAATTTTTTTTTTTTTTTTTTTTTT
>BSUD01000279.1:93780-106691 GCA_033239045.1 Fagopyrum esculentum
GAATTTTTTTTTTTTTTTTTTTTTCTCTTTTCTGAAACGATTTTTTTGTTTTTTTTTCCATAATCGAATGAAAATTTGTTTGAACTACCATATTATAATTTATGCACTATTTTCATCTAAACTTTGAACTATTCTCATATAATTCATGAACTATTTATTACTTTTTAATATATTTTATCAAATTATTCATAAATTAATCGTTTATATGTTATGAACTATTCAATTGTAATTCATAAACTATCATTTTATAAGTTATGCACTATCCTTTAAAAATTTTGCATTTTGAACTATGCTATTATAATTCATGAACTATTCCATAATAAGTTTTGAACTATTACTTTCACTCCTATATAAATTTTGCACTATGAACTATTCTATTATAATTCATGAACTATCCTTTTAGAAGTTATGAACTATTCCTTAATATGTTTTGAACTATTACTTTCATATAAATTTTGCATTACGAACTATTATATTATAATTCATGAACTATTATATTATAATCTGAACTTTGTTCTGAACTTCGTAAAAAAAAAACAGAGGTCTAGTTTAAAGTCGGAAATAATATCTCGATTTTTCAAGAGGACAACTCCAACAACCTTTGGAGTGCCTTCAAGCCATTAGTAATAAAAGGAGCTCCCACTAGAAGCGTCATATAACGTAGCAGATCCAGAAGAGTTGGAATACGTTAATAGAGGTTTTGAGTACAGATCTCCCATGGCGGAAAGGAAACACACTTATTCAACATTCCTAAAAATGGAGTTGAATGTCTGCAAACGTAAGTCGAAGAAGTGCAGGATAAGGAGAGAGTGACCTTTGGTGCGCCATTTTCACAAGAAAGTGGAAACATGACTACTACAACACCACCACTATTATCCAACAATTTCATAACAATAACCAATCTTTTCTTTTAATAACAAAGACGTTTTGCTTACTTAGTCTCTCACTGTAGCAACCGCCATTAACAATGGTTCATGGCTGTAGGCGACAAATTTTAATAAATAAATAAATAATTCCCCTCTCATCCTTAAAAGACAAATATCTTTCTGTGCTTTGGTTGATAGGAACTGGATAAAAAGGAAAAATAAAAACCATTTCTTTTGTTAGTGTGAATTAAGCTTAGCCAAACACTTCATTGCCCAATTTTCTCTCTTGCCTTGCCTTGTTGAGATTCTTCTCTGCCAATTATTCCTTATAGGAGCAAACCGGATTCTAGGGTTCACTCAGAATCTTTCCTCTTCTTATCCTGCTCTTCGAAGTTGGGCTCATAGGATTTCAATCTTTCGAGGTGAAAATCCATCTTCATAACTTCATCTCCCTTTTGTATCTGTGTTTGCTGATGTTTAATGCTCATAATTGGGTTTCATTCCCAAGGGCTTCTCTTTACTGCTGTGGGTTTTGTAAACCTGAATCGAAAGCTTACATACTGCAAGAAATTTAGTATAAATTGAATTTCAGTTGTTTGCTGATGTGAAGTAGATCTTTATACATGAATGAGTTTGACAGAGTATGACAACTTTGTTCTACTATGATATGCAGATTACTGGTTTTGCCTTCAAGATCATAACATATCTTAGTCACTATGTGGGGCTGAAAGGGACATGAACTCTTCTTCTGTGCCATTCATCGCGTCGAGAAGGATGGATGTATATGACCCACTTCATCAGATTAGCTCATGGATAGATGGATATAGAGATGATACTTGTCCTAATATTAGTTCACCGACTCTCCTTGAAGTCGAGGAGAAAATAGGAAATCAGGTGAGATTATTAACAAAACAAAGATGTTCTTATCTTCAATGTCAAGCTGATGTCTCTTCTCTTCATATAGTTTCAGCCAGAATATACTTCACATGGCGTTTTCACGTCTTCAAACAAGTACGAGCAAGAAGTACCTAAATCTGCAGAGAAGGTAAGATGATAGGTTCAGTAAGCGGCTCGTTTGGAAGAGTTAAGAATCATTTCTGTTAATGAAATGATTCGGAATGTTTATTTAGAGGCTTTTAACACATGGAATTAATCTCATCGTTTCCATTTCTTTTCCTTACCCTTATCTGATTCCATTCCGTTTCCATTCCACCGTTCAACCAAACGGGCACTAATTGTACTTCAATTTTGTGAAATTTGCATGTTCTGTTGTAGGTGCAAAGACGACTTGCTCAAAACCGTGAGGCTGCGCGTAAAAGCCGTCTTAGGAAGAAGGTATAAAGCTGTGAGAAAGATCCAATTCAATCCTCATAACTGTCATACTTGTGTATATAGTTTATTGTAATCCTGAAGCTGATTGAAGCTTGCAATAGGCCTATGTGCAGCAACTGGAGATAAGTAGACTAAAATTAGTTCAGTTGGAGCAAGAGCTTCAGCGTGCAAGGCAACAGGTGCAATAGGATAACACTTAAATCATATCATATATGGCCAATCAATGGGATTTTACTCAACCTTGATCATCCAAATGCAGGGTTTGCGCGTTGGAAGTGGTTTAGATCATGTGCCATTATCCAGTAATGCAGATGCAGGTTTCCTTCTTAGTTCTTACTGATATATGAATCTTCTGTTTAGCATCTTTGGCCTCTTACAGAGAGCATACTTCTGTTGTACAGGAATTGCTGCATTTGATATGGAGTATGGACATTGGCTGGAGGAGCAGAAGAAACAAATCTGTGAAATGAGGGTGGCTTTGCAGGATCATAGAACCGATGTAGAGCTGAGGATTCTTGTAGAGACCTCGATGAGCCACTATTTCAAACTGTTTCGAATGAAAGCAAATGCAGCCAAGGATAATGTCTTCTATCTGATGTCTGGCATGTGGAAATCGCCAGCTGAGCGTGTCTTCTTCTGGATAGGAGGCTTTCGCCCTTCAGAACTACTCAAGGTAAGGAAACTGCACTATTTGATTTTGATGTGTATACAATATTCATGCAGCTTGTCATATGTGGTTGCAATTTATAGGTGCTCATTCCAATGATTGAACCCTTAACTGAAAAACAAAGGATGGATGTAAGCAACCTTCAGCAATCGTGTCAGCAAGCAGAAGACGCGCTTACACAGGGAATGGAAAGACTTCAGACGACGTTGGCTGAGATTGTTGCAGGTGTACAGCTAGATGAAGGAACTTACATTCATCAAATGACCATTGCTGTAGAGAGGTTGGAAGCTTTAGTCAGCTTTGTAAACCAGGTAACACCAAACAATGTTGACATATTCCGTAATGACCATAAGGAAGTTTTGATCCAACTAAAAGGAAGTGTTTATGTGCACCAGGCAGATCATCTTCGTCAGGAAACGCTGCAGCAGATGCACCGAATCCTGACCATAAGACAGGCTGCTAGAGGCCTTTTGGTTCTTGGGGAATACTTCCAACGCCTCATAGCACTCAGCTCGCTGTGGGCTAACCAACCTCGTGAACCCGCTTAGCCACTCCAAGCTCATCTGCGCCTTCATAGTGTTTTTCCAAGTGAACTCTGCAGGGGCAAGTTTGAATTTTGATACAATGGAAAATGTTGAATAGAAGAAGCCAACTTATTGCAAAAGAATAAAATAGTTAAGGGTGATAGCTTGCTCAGAGGCCTCTTCATGTTTTTGAAATTTGTAAATAGCATCTTTATTGCTTTCAATGATTGCAATATTTACAATTTGCATGGGATAATACAAGTAGACCATGTGAGTAGGTTTGGTGTGTATTTAGTGGTTTGCTCTGTACATTTTTCTTCACCAATAAAACTATATGGCATAGCGTTGGAGCAATAGGGTTCCTCTTTTCAACAATGTTTCCCCATCATGTACCATTCATTATTGATTGGCTCTTGAACAGTTTTGATAGTATGAAAATACTGAGCAGTAGTTAACCCAGATGCTCACACAGTCACACATGATACAATACTCAGTTGCTGCTGTTGAGAAATTGAACCGAGTCTCGAGTCATTCCAGTTATCAGAAATTTGTAGAGATCAATGTGATGTTACATGAACAGCTACTTTCTTGCATGTTTTCCCTTTTCCATTGAACATACATAAAGAAGCACTTCCTCCTTTGGTTCTGGGTATGATCCACCAAGTGTCAACTATACATGAGTAGTTCATTGGAATTTATTCAAATGGGTTAATCTTCTGTTCCTTGATCTCCTTCACGCAGCAGGTCAAGCTTGACGTATGATTTGGATCTCTTGCTCCAAGGTTAATGAAAGAGTGATTACAGCTTTGAGATTGCATAATCCAAAGCATCCACAAAGAAATCTAGGAGAAAGTGCAATGTGTAAGCTTAGAGTTAGTCAACAATGGTTTTGACAACAGTAATGCTATTGTTTAAGATGAAGCAAGGTATGGAGAAAATACCTGCATCTTCCCTTGAGAAACACATGGGTGGTTTTATCCTGAATACATTTCCATGAATTCCCCCCTTACCAACAAGAATACCGAGTTCTGAACCCAAAAGAAAACAAAATGACATCCTTTAGAGGAATTTATACTGTGATCTTGACATTGTCATATTTATAAATCAGGGATTAAGAACAAGGCATCTTACAAAAGTTTCCAGATTTTTTTAGATGAGAGGTTCAATTACCTCTAAGATGCTCAAACAGAACAGTTGTTTCAGCTTTTGCAGGGGTTTTCTCTTTCCTATCAGTAACCATTTCAACCCCTACCATCAGGCCTCTACCTCTTACATCGCCAATGACTGAAAACAGACATGCTTTTGTTAATGATCATCAGACCTTACAAAATACATCAAAGCTCAAAGCGTGGGGTATATAGGGATGCTATTCATAGGTGAAAGTCATCTACAAGCATATCATCAATAAAGACAGCTATGAATCTAACTCTTGCGCTAGGTTATATATTTTCTAGCAAATACTTGCAATTGCCTAGTAAGAGCACTATCCATGAAAAGCTAAATTAAAGAGGATAAGTCAAGACGAGAATATTACTATCATGTCTTTGCTGGAGAGCTTTAAGGCGCTCAATCAAATGGGAACCAACGTCAGCACAATGTTGTTGACGCTTCTCATTATCTAGAACCTTGAGCACCGCAAGCCCACCAGCAGAACACACAGGATTCCCTCCAAAGGTGTTGAACTGAATTTTTTGAGCCATTACACTTGCAATTTCAGGTGTTGTCACTACTGCACCTAAGGGCAGCCCATTACCAATTCCCTAAAAAATGTCAATAAGAAAATCAGTCGAGCACCATGGAGAGCTTTAATAAGATAATCTCCACATGAGTAATGTGCCTTGATCAGAATGCTTTATATTTAATAATGATATTTGAGATATCACTGAAACCTTTGCCATGGTAACAATATCAGGGAGAACACCCTGTGTTTCAAATCCCCAATAGTGGCTTCCTGTCCGACCAAATCCGGTTTGAACTTCATCAGCAATGCAAACTCCTCCAGCTTTACGTACAATATCGTAAACCAGTTTCAAATATCCCGGGGCTAACTCTACAGCACCTCCAACTCCCTGATGAATAAGAGGCCTCGTTAGTCACAGTAGTTGGAAGTATGATAAATTATGTATGAGAGAAGCATTTTAGCAAGGGAAAAAAGACCTGTATGGTTTCAGCAATGAAGCCAGCAACTTTTCCAGATGTGCCAAAATCAATGTGATCTTGCACGTCCTTAGCATAGATGTTGGCATCAGAACCAAATAATCCATGGTATGGATCGGGGTTCATGACATGATGGATCTCTCCCTGCAAGTATGATAAAAAAAAAACATTGGTTCTACATTTAAACATGTTTTGCATACACCCTGAATCCAAATTATAACATACAATAATGAATATTATCACTTATTATTCTTCTATGCTATATGAGCCTGTTGCACCCATAATGTTAATTGCTAAATGAATTTCAATAATGAAAATGTAACAAATGACGATTCCTTTTGGATAAAATGCAACCATGTCATTTCAGTGTCCTTGTAAAATTACATTATACAGAGTATTGAAGAGTTCAAAACAGTAATGAAAAGTTCACAGGCACATAGCTGTGTACTCGTATGCCAGATACTAGTTAGCAACCATCAATTATAATCATTATCAACTCAACAAAATCTGGCAATCGATAAAGTTATAGCTCAAGAACATAAAAAGAGGTTTTAACAAGAAATGAGAGAAACCTGAGGTATTGGATACTTCCAAGTGTTTAAGGCTGTCAATCCAAGTGTATTGGAGCTCCCACCATGGTATGCATTCCTCAAGGAGATCATCTCAAGATTACCAGTATAGAGTCTGGCCATCAGCATTGCCAGCTCATTTGCTTCAGAGCCAGAATTTACAAAATACACAACCTGCACAGTCAAATTTATGAAATCTTAATGACAGAAGTAATTTTCTTCAACATGCCTAGCATGTAAAGACTATATACATAGAGATTTAGATTGTGGTTGAAAGTTTGAGCTATCCAAATATGGAATAGAAGACGAAGGCCAGAAGCAACCTTCAGATTTCCAGGCATTTTTGAGGCTAGCTCTTCAGCATAATCTGCTATTGCGTGGTGCAAGTAAATTGTTGTAGCATGTTGAAGAAGTTTTGTTTGATCTATGATAGCATTGACGATATCAGGATGACAGTGCCCACAAGAAACGGTAACAATTCCAGCAAAAGCATCAAGGTATCGCCTTCCAGTTTCATCGTACAGGTACTGCATCTTTCCTTCTACAATATTGATCTTCATACAAACACAACTATGTCAAATCCAAGAAGTGAAATTCCAAAAAGAACCTACTTGATTACAAACACAACAAGGCAATTACAAAGAAGAACACTGTGGTCCCGCATTGATCAGCTGTCGTTATTGCCAAAAATGATAATCACAGCATAGGAGGAAATCAGACATGCGTCTTGTCCATTAAGTTCAACTATTTTCTTGATATGATACTGTAAGATCCTTAATCAAATAACTGATCGAAGTAAAATTAACGCGTCATATGTACAGGCTTGCTATTGATTACACCAAGTTCAAAAAGATGAAGATGAACGAATGGAAAATGAAAGCCTTAGAAAGTGTCATGACAACATTAGATTAACTAAGCATCAAAACAAAAAAGGAATAAACAATGAAAATCCATGAATAGAACATAACTTCCTTTTCAAAACCCTCCCCACTAGTGAAGATCAGAATTGACGAAATAAGTATGGTTATCAAACATCCAAATCGGAGTAGAGAAAAGCTGAAATCGAAACGAAGATATAGAGTAGGAGGGAAAAATTACAGGTTTCTGATAGTAGTGAAAGAGGGAAGGACCGAGAAACTGCTTTCGCTTGCGAAGAACTTGATCGACCAAGGGTCCATTATAAGGCTTGGGCTCGTAATCAAAATGAGGCAGCTTGGGTGGCTCCACCGCAGAAACCGTAGCAAAAGAAGAAAACCTCCGAGAGAGCAATTTCTTGATGGCATTAATCCTCTGTAACTGGTAAGCCATTTTTGAAACCAAAATCTGATCGAGAGAGGTAAGAAGAAAAAGCGGGGGTTCTTGGTTCTCACTCGGGAGAGGAGAGATGAAAGGGAGATTTGTGTAGTGGGAGCCAACGTGGCGCCATTGGATTTTTATGGGGTTGTTTCTTTCACATTCACATTAGTGGGGAAAGTGAGGTTGAGATTCCGATTCTGTTTCCATCCTCAGTCATTTCACGATTTCAAATTGGAATAATCCCATGCGATTAATCACAAGTTCACAACTCACTGTGACGTCATAATTTTCTTTTGGGTGGAAATTTATACTGTGATACGTGTACTTGTTATTAATACTACTTATTCGACAATGGATTATGGAGTCGTAGTAAGTAAAAATGGTTACCATTACGCATGTCGGATGCATAATAGTCGATATGAAAACATTTTGTTCAAAAAATAAATGAAAAATGGCTACGACTACGCATACCGGATGCATAGTAGTCGTAGCCGGCGTCCAAATTTTTTAATACAATGGCTCTACGATTCGTAGTCTGTACGAGTGGTATAAATAGAACGTCGTAGAATTCTAGTTGCACAGGGACTCCACTCTGTCAGTCCATCGGCAAAAATAAGTTGACCAATGACAGCAAGAATACACTTCATCAATCACGCCTCAAGCGTTCATTCTTTAATTACTTTTTAGCAAACTCATAATTATTTGGCATTGTAAACTATAATACACGACCAATCAAGAAAACCACATCATGAAATTACAAAGAATGTTTTTTACCTCAAGGGTGATGCTATTAACATTTATTTGCGATAAATAGTATTTTTCTTAATCTTATTCCTGCAATAATCCATCGCTTTTTAGCCTTGCTGTATAAGAACAAACCCATGAGGCGAGCGTTTGGGTGGGGCTCATCTTCTACACTTCTCCGCACATCTGCTGTGCATTCGCATTAGTACACACGAGCTTTAGGTGGGAATGTCTCGATTTCGTCGTCTAATGTGTTCATGTGAACTGGTCTATAATCCAGTCGAACCTTCTCGTTCTCCCAATACCTGTCCATTTCTCATCATAAGCATTGCAGTTGTAATCTTTAAAAAAGTATTTATGGAGTTTGTGAGAGAAGGAAAAGATTAGCGTACCCTAAAGTGTGCTTCATCCAGTTTTCATCATCTCTAGTCTGAAAAACCATTAACCAATGGTCAAGTATTAGCTTAAGTACGTATTCACAACGTAATACAACAAACAAAACTAAACCAACCGTAAAATCCTCTCGTGCGTGTGCTCCTCGGCTTTCCTTCCTGGCTTCAGCAGAGTGCATGGTGATGCAAGCATTAATCAACAAGTTCTCCAACTCTATTGTCTCTATCAGATCAGAGTTCCTGGATATCATCACACATTCAGGGACTTGCTGAGTAATAAATTACTCTTTTAGTTACTTCCAGAATCATATTATGCATCAATTACCATATAAGACTTCGGTCTTTCAACTGGACATCATGAAAGCTTGCCCATGTCTGGTCGATTTGTTCACAACCTGCAAAAGGAGGGAAGCCCGAGATTAAAGTTGGCGAATGAATACAATAAGAAAATGCAGACTTCAACACTAAGCAGTAGGAGAGTAATTAGCAGTCTAGCATAGCGAGGAAAATGTTGACGCACCTTCTTCCAGTGACTCTTGTGTGCGAAACACAGCTGCATTATTCTGCATTACCCGCTGCATATTCAATCGGATTTTAGAAGTTGGAATTGA
Organism: Fagopyrum esculentum; assembly: GCA_033239045.1. Taxonomy (NCBI): domain Eukaryota; kingdom Viridiplantae; phylum Streptophyta; class Magnoliopsida; order Caryophyllales; family Polygonaceae; genus Fagopyrum; species Fagopyrum esculentum. The sequence goes on from BSUD01000279.1 coordinate 102,939, forward strand.
ACCACTTGAGTTCCTCAATTTGTCTAACCAAGCAATTGTCTTCTGTCCTGCATCCTTTTCTAATGGTTTCAGTTTCTCCCCTGCAAAGCAATAAGAGTCACTACACCAGATAGCATATATAACATAATACCAATTGATCGATTGTTTCGTTCACTTGCCTGGTCGGCGTATCTCTGCTACTCGGTTTGCACAAGCACGGCCAAAAACCACAATGTCAAGAAGAGAGTTAGCACCAAGCCTATTAGCACCATGAACTGATGCACATGCTACCTCTCCAGCCGCCATTAATCCAGGGACTACTGCATCCGGATCGTTACCTTTGACAGTGATGACCTGGTGTGCAAACAATGATCAGACTAGAGAAAGCGTGAGATTTCACACTAGTATTCATACTTTAATTATTCTTTACCTCGCCATGGTGATTTGTGGGAACCCCACCCATATTATAATGAACAGTAGGTAGAACAGGGATAGGCTCCTTTGTAACGTCAACACCAGCAAAAATTGCAGCTGTTTCAGATATACCGGGAAGCCTCTCCTTGAGCACCTCCGGAGGCAGATGATCCAGGTGAAGATATATATGGTCTTTTAAGGGTCCTAATCCAAGTTAACAAGTTGTCAAAATTCTAAATGATTAAAATAAAAACTAGATGAACAGATTTCTGTCCACATGGAGATGTCTAACAATAATTCTAGTAGCTGAACATGGTTAAGATTGGAGAGAAGGGGGGGAAATGTTCCCTTCGCATCAACAAAGAACATCAAATAGATAGCTTATCAATCTCAATCAGAACTCACCTACGCCACGGCCTTCACGGATTTCCAGTGTCATTGATCGGGACACTACATCCCTTGATGCAAGGTCCTTGGCAGTGGGAGCATATCTTTCCATGAAACGCTCACCTTCACTGTTTCTTAGAATTCCACCTTCACCACGGGACCCTAATAGTTACAATATCACAATCATTTTGGCAGAAATTAATTCGCCGGTCAACAAATGATAGATTTATGATACATTTATATTGCTTTTAGAAACTTGACGTATCAGTAAAAACCAGAAAAATACCCTCAGTAATCAAGCAACCAGCACCGTAAATACCCGTTGGGTGGAACTGAACAAATTCAAGATCCTGCATCACAATGAAACAAAACGGTCAGTGTAAGCACTAAAACAAGAACAATGAACCCCACAAGAACTCCACACTCCCACAATAGTAAATTGCACACAACCTGCTGTGGAAGGCCAGCACGTGAAACCATGGCATTGCCATCTCCAGTACACGTATGAGCTGAAGTTGCAGAAAAATAAGCTCGACCATATCCCTGAAACATTTCAGAAAGATATAAGATGACTTCTAATTTTTCTTAAGGGAGGTAACATGCATCAAGATGATCTAAAGGGATCAATACCCCGGTGGCTAAAATGGTTGATGCAGCATGAAATCTATGTAAAGTCCCATCCTCCATGTTTAATGCAATGACCCCTTGGCATGTACCTGCAGAGGGTGAATAGTTCAGCATTTTTACAAGTAAATGCAGTATGCAACTGCTAAGTTAGTGGTATATGCTTAGCTTGAAACAAAGTTTCAAGTGCATCTGTTGGAAGCTACAACAAAAGCCTACAAAAGTAACATTAAGAAATGCTAACCTAAGCATTGTCATGGGATAAGTAAAGCGCACAGAAGGTTACACATCTTTCAAAAGGAGAGATCTATCAGACATGAAAGTAATACAAATAGCAAGAGTAAAATAAAAAATGAACAAGACAAGTAAGTCGACTATCTTAGAGAAATATCACATGTCGTGATATACTAGAACGAAGACTGATCAGTTATACGAGACTGTGGAGTGCTTGTGAATATGAGCCTTTTTGTGGAAATAAAAAGCATCACATGTATTGATATGAAACATGTAAGAAAACTGACAAGTTGACCAACGTGCATAACTTCTGTAATCATAATGTTAACTTGCCTTCATCATCCATAAGAAGATCCAATGCAAAATACTCCACAAAAAATTGTGTATTATGTCTCATGGCTTGCCCATAAAGTGTATGCAACAAAGCGTGGCCTGTGCGATCAGCAGCACATGCACAACGATATGCCTGTCCACCTGCAATAAGAGAATATGTCATAATCCGCTACTTAAAAGCTACCAATAAGACAATCATCTTCATACCTTTCCCGAAATCTAAACTTTGGCCACCAAATGCCCGCTGATAAATCTTCCCATCTTCAGTTCTAGAAAACGGCAAACCATAGTTTTCAAGCTCAATCACAGCTTTTGGAGCCTCTCTGCACATGTACTGAATAGCATCTTGGTCACCTGTTAAAACGTATAAATCCATTGTGTGAAAAAGGCATCAAAGATCGAAACAGAAGAAAACGTGAAATGGTGAATAGACATCTGAAGTAACTTCTATGGAGTTGGAACCAGATATTATGTATCACAAATACTGGAATGATATGAGCTTGTATATCTAACTCCGTAAAAGACAAGATAAGTAGAGATGAAATATAGTTAAACTTAAGAACCAGTCATTATCTACATAGATACATCAGAACACAATTATCATACTAGCATTTCCTTTCCAATAAAAAGCCTGAACCAAGCAAAGAAACAGATGAAAATCTAGCTTACCCAACCAATCACTTCCCTTCACAGTGTCATACATATGCCATCTCCAGTCATCTTCAGTCATGTTACCTAAGGCAGCATTAATCCCACCCTGCACGAATAATAAAGATATCCATATACCATATTATTAAACAAGTGAGATGCTCTTATTATCTCAATACTTAATTTAAAAGCATATTACAGAAACCTTTCGAAGCACAAACTTCAAGAAAGTAAGCCCAGTTGTTTTTTTGTTTGATATGTAAAAGTAATCTATACAAAGAAGCAGTAGACCAAAAACGTGAAAATTTGAAGTACTTATAATTAAAACTACCAGCATGAATTAGACTGGTTCAGTGATCTAAGTCAACTTAAGTGACCATAAACAAAAAAGATAAATTCAGAACAAGAAGCTTTCCCCTAGTACATTAGAATATATCATCAGGCCACTTAGTTGGCAAACAGAAGCACCTAAGCAAATGTTACTTTAAATAATTAAATCCAAATACCTGAGCTGCAACTGTGTGAGACCTTGTAGGGAATAGCTTGGTAACACAAGCAGTATTGAAGCCATGCTCGGATAGGCCGATGGCTGCTCGGAGACCAGCACCACCGGCTCCAACCACAACTGCATCGTAGGTGTGATCTACTATAGTGTAGTCCGAAGCCTGACATATACGAATCAAAAAACAAAGTCCATAAACAATCGAACATTGCAAGTTTTGTACAAAAATGAAGTAAGCTTGTTTCAAATCGAATTCATCCAAGTAGCCACGATAGGATAGATCAATAGTAAAGAACCTGCTACAAATAACGAACTGAATCGAGAGAAAATTAGAAAAAGAGAAAGAGCGAGATCGAAATCAAATACACTTGGCAATATCAATACAGGACAATTTCAGAAATAGGAAAAACAAAGAAGTGTGGATCATACTGATTGGGAAGAGAAGAATCTGGAGAAGTGATTATTAAGAGAAGAAGAACTCCTGAGATTGGAGGATCGGAGACTAATGCCACGAGAAACGCAACGCCACATGTCTTCTCTCCAAGCTTATTTCTCTTTCTCTCACAAAGCCGCGAAAATGGCTAAAACTGTTTGGAGAGAGTGGGAACGAAAATGGTTAAACGCTTGTGTCT